>JARACY010000159.1:0-130964 GCA_029255725.1 Scrobipalpa atriplicella
TCCTGGAAATTAAAATAATGAATAAAATTTGATCTACCTAAAAAACACCACACAAATAATTAAAAAAATATTACTGAAGAGTTTTACCTGGATATACAAGGTAGTCTGAACCAAACTTTGATCCACTAGTAATGTAGTGCCCTTTTTCCCAGAGGTCCTTAAATATAGCATAACGAGTAGCACCATCCTTTTCAGTAATGCTAGGCTTCAATTCCTCTTTCCCAACTATTTTCCTCTCTGTAAATAATTACATATTGAAAGTTATATATAAGCTATGTAGTGTGATTAAGTGCAAACTGATGACAAACCATAAAGAAATACCGGATGGCGAAAACATATCAAGATTATATCTACCTGGGGCAACTGGTTTCCTTTGATAATGGACAAGAGAAGGAAATAGATTATAGAATAGGTAAACAATAATAAAAATGACTTCTTACCAGTAGATAAATAATGTTCTGAAGGTAAGTGAACAAGGAGATGAGCTGGAGATACAGTTTGTAACTTATTTATTTCTTCTTGTAACAGGGTTTGCTTATCAAGTGTTACATCTGAAATAAAAAAGAATTTAATTATTTCATTTTGTGCATTCAAAATATTTTGTAGTCTATTTGTGTACTACATAAACTTCAATTTACCAACCAGTAATTCCTTTTGATAAAAGTTTTTGTCTTTTGCCAGCCATTATGATGTCTATTTTCTGTGAGAGTTGTTCAATTTTCCTCTTCTTTAAAGCTTCTGTTTGCTCTTCAAGTACCCTTTGAAAATAGAAAGAGATTATTTAATAAATAATTTCAAATCTAATCACAAATCTAGAAAATAAACTAATTCTGTTCAAAATCATACTTTTGTTCAAAGGAATTGACATCCTCTTTTTCCTCATCAGAAGGTTTGCAGGTAATATTTGGTAATTCAAATAGCTCACATATTCCTTTCTCCTCCAACAGTGCTGCTTCTTCAGACATAAGGGTCAATGGTAAACCTGTAATTTTAAAATAATCATAATATTTTACATAGCAAAAGATTGTACTGTTGTATGTAAAACTGGGGTCACACTAATTGTGTACAAACCTGTAAAATCATTCTGACGAGGAAACGAAGGCACAGACCCAATCAATGAGCCACAAATGCGATGTTGGGTCCGTAAATTATACCAATCTACAACGATAAGAATAAATATGAGAAAAAATACATAACATTGCCGTTTTCCGATATGTAGGACTTTTACCTTCGGAATTCCATACATGTGCTACACCGTTTTCTAGGTATAATGGAATCATCGTTTGTTTTACTAAACCAATCTAAAGTTCTAATTATTTCTACACCTTGCAATATATCATTTTTTAGGATGCAATATTCCATGCAATATCCTGCCAATGAATGAATGAGTGAATGACTTTTCATATCCGGTGCGCATAAAATTGTACGGTTGGCAGCCCTGGTTGTGTCTATGGTCATCTGTCAATGTCATGTCATGTCATGTCATTAATTATTCGTGTCGTTCTCGTCTGTCTGTTGTGTATATTTCAAAATAAATGCACTAAAAAACTTATAAATAATTAGAACTTTAGATTGGTTTAGTAAAACAAACGATGATTCCATTATACCTAGAAAACGGTGTAGCACATGTATGGAATTCCGAAGGTAAAAGTCCTACATATCGGAAAACGGCAATGTTATGTATTTTTTCTCATATTTATTCTTATCGTTGTAGATTGGTATAATTTACGGACCCAACATCGCATTTGTGGCTCATTGATTGGGTCTGTGCCTTCGTTTCCTCGTCAGAATGATTTTACAGGTTTGTACACAATTAGTGTGACCCCAGTTTTACATACAACAGTACAATCTTTTGCTATGTAAAATATTATGATTATTTTAAAATTACAGGTTTACCATTGACCCTTATGTCTGAAGAAGCAGCACTGTTGGAGGAGAAAGGAATATGTGAGCTATTTGAATTACCAAATATTACCTGCAAACCTTCTGATGAGGAAAAAGAGGATGTCAATTCCTTTGAACAAAAGTATGATTTTGAACAGAATTAGTTTATTTTCTAGATTTGTGATTAGATTTGAAATTATTTATTAAATAATCTCTTTCTATTTTCAAAGGGTACTTGAAGAGCAAACAGAAGCTTTAAAGAAGAGGAAAATTGAACAACTCTCACAGAAAATAGACATCATAATGGCTGGCAAAAGACAAAAACTTTTATCAAAAGGAATTACTGGTTGGTAAATTGAAGTTTATGTAGTACACAAATAGACTACAAAATATTTTGAATGCACAAAATGAAATAATTAAATTCTTTTTTATTTCAGATGTAACACTTGATAAGCAAACCCTGTTACAAGAAGAAATAAATAAGTTACAAACTGTATCTCCAGCTCATCTCCTTGTTCACTTACCTTCAGAACATTATTTATCTACTGGTAAGAAGTCATTTTTATTATTGTTTACCTATTCTATAATCTATTTCCTTCTCTTGTCCATTATCAAAGGAAACCAGTTGCCCCAGGTAGATATAATCTTGATATGTTTTCGCCATCCGGTATTTCTTTATGGTTTGTCATCAGTTTGCACTTAATCACACTACATAGCTTATATATAACTTTCAATATGTAATTATTTACAGAGAGGAAAATAGTTGGGAAAGAGGAATTGAAGCCTAGCATTACTGAAAAGGATGGTGCTACTCGTTATGCTATATTTAAGGACCTCTGGGAAAAAGGGCACTACATTACTAGTGGATCAAAGTTTGGTTCAGACTACCTTGTATATCCAGGTAAAACTCTTCAGTAATATTTTTTTAATTATTTGTGTGGTGTTTTTTAGGTAGATCAAATTTTATTCATTATTTTAATTTCCAGGAGATCCAGTAAGATTTCATGCCACATACATGTTACGATGCGTCACTGATCAGAAGTCTTTTCAACCAAAGCATTTGGTAGCTTATGGAAGGTTGTCTGTGGCTGTGAACAAACTGGCAGTGTTAGCTTGTTGTGCTGCTGATGGACAAATAGAATATCAGACCTTACAGTGGCATGAGAGTGTTAATGGATAATCAATAAAATTTAAAAACATTTAAACATTTTATTTTAATGTTACTCATAATATTATAAAATAAGTGAACATGAAAAAAATGCTCGTATGTATTTAATGATGATCTGATCATGATGAATCAGTTAAATTGATCCTTGTGCTTCAACTTTATCTACTTCAGCAACTCAGCATAATTTAAGACTTCAGCGTGATTTTCTATATTTCATGTTTGTTTTGTACGTATATTATATTACTCCATGATACCCTATACAGTATAGTGATGAAATGAAAAAATAAAATAAAATTATGTAGGTACATGGTACTTGGAGAGAGAAATCTCATTTTCATAATTAACGCCATCTATTGTTGAGTAGCAATACTTTTAGCGTAGTATAAAAATTCGTCCAATCCATAGACAATATTTTTTTTAATCTCGCTCGTAACACGCTTTACAAATACAAACAAAACGTCAAATCACAGTTAATCAATCATTTTTTTTTTTTTTTTTTTTTCCGTTCGTTACGTCAAATTTTTGTCAAACATTTCACCTGCTGCGCGGAAATATTTTGATATTTTTGTTATTAGGTGGAATAATCTCACTTTTCCGTCGAAATGGCTGACCCGGAACTGGAACAGATCAGACAACAGCGTCTCGCTCAGTTACAGGCTCAACAACGCGGGGTATGTTGATCGGTATTCCTACTTTTGTAGGTTAGATTTATTTTAAGATTTCTGATTATTGTTCTTAAACACCAGAATCTGATAAGATACTTGCAATTAATTTTTTGATCTTCACCGTTTTTTACTCCAACATACCACAATTTTACTAGTAAATTCCGTGGCAGGTTTCTATGATCTCATCACAAAGATGTATGACAATGACAAGTTGATTGGTTGGTAGGTAGTACCTATTGGTCTGTATATAATGAACATCACTTTTACAGGGAACTGGAGACCCTAACAATGCCAAAGCACAAGAGGAAAGAATGCAACAGATGGAAGAGGCCAAGCATACCATCCTTGCACAAGCTCTTAGTCAAGATGCCAGAGCCAGATGTAAGGATGAATCATATACATACCTATATAAAAATCCACAACATCAACTACTTTATAATTGTGTGATTTTGCCATATCTGACAAGTTGAGAGGATGTTTTTAGAGAGAATAGACTCAAATAAACTTTAAAGATATTATTTTTTTTATTAACAACCTGTATTATATCTGCAATTATTTTTATAAATGTTAAAAAAAAACAATCTAACAAATACCCTTTTTTTTAAATATTTCTTTCTTCTTTATTAAAGTAAGCTTTTTATCTCCCCAGTAAACAATATCAAAATCAGCAGACCAGAGAAAGGTGCAATGGTTGAGAACATGATATGCAGAATGGCACAGATGGGGCAAGTCCGCACCAAGATATCTGAACAGGAGCTTATTCAACTACTGGAGTCCGTTAATCAGCAGATGCCTAAGTCTACGAGCACTGTCAAGTTTGACAGAAGAAGGGCAGCCTTGGATTCGGATGATGATGAAGACTTTTAGCATTTTATTTATTTTAATTTAAGCTTATTTTTATGCTATTCACAAAAACTGAAGACTCAAATATTCTCATTACATGTATTGGATATGAAATGTTAAAGTTGATTTTGGAAAAACTAAGTGGTGGCAAAGTTTTGACAAATTAATAACTTGTGTAAGACTTTGTGATCCTGCCAAATGGTGCTTAAGTAATTATGTACCTATACAATACAGCATATTAATTGGTAGCATATTAATCAGTCTGTAAAGGTCAGTAAAATTAATGGGTGTTCCTTACTTATAAATTGATTTAAAATGAAATAAGATTATTTTATTTGTTAAATGGGATTGAAAAGGAACATAATAATACAAATTGATAATGATAAGTATATCTAAGAGCACTACTAAAATGTAATTGTCATATAAAATTTTACTTCCTTGCAACTAGTTACAGCACCTATTAACATTTCTGAGTCATATCACAGAATTTGTTGCTGAAGCTGAAACTAGAATATAATTATTTAAGTTGCATTCTCACAATATGCTGATTGTAATAACCACATTAAGGGTTTTAATGCCTCATTGAAGAATTGAAAAACTATTTGTAATTTTTAAATAAACAAATGTTTTTCAATCCATATTGTTTAAATTAGAAGTCATCTTTGCACATTTTGATTTCCCTGATATAAATAACATAACTTGGCTCAAAAATATGAATTAAATATTATGATGTATAGCAAATTTACAGGGACACCTATTTATTTACCAATAAATCACGAAAGTCACTCTACTCATATATTTATGTTAGGGTAGGATAGGTAAGTAGACGATTACAAGAGGATTATCGATTGTTCGTGAAACACAATTTGACGTATTATCGTTATTGTTTATGTATGATTCTGTTCACCCCGAAGGGCTTAGACGTATCGAACATTATCATTATAAGCCTATTATCTACTGAAGTCTGAAGACATGATAGTGATTTTCGAATGTAATGTTTTTTATTGTAAATATCCATACGTAGATAGTCTGTCAGGCGAGATAACATTTATACTCTTGCGTTAATCTTTACGTGGGTTTGTTGCCTTTATCTCTTGTTGCGTCGCAAAATTCTTAAAGAAAAGTCGTCGTCTTTTTGTATTACGCTTGTTTTTGCTATAAAGCGTTCGTACTTATGTAATGTAGTGATTCTAATGGGATTGCCCGTTAAAACACCCCGGATGCCAGCATATGCTATACCGCCACTTCTTAAATTGTACTAAAATAAGAATAGGTACACTTGACTCACCTCTCTTTGCCCCGGAAGCAGCTAGAACATTCTAAGTATTTACGACTATCTACCATTCTACACAGGAGTACCTATCTATGTATCACTCTCGCATAGACTCAACCAGCATAGAAGGCTCCAATTCCAATTCAAGTCCAGTGTGGAAGATCTTTACTCTAATCTTGAACTGACATACCTAAGTCAGGTCCCAGTTACAGATTTAGGTAGGTATTTTGAAAATGATCAGGTCACTTTCAGGAAGTATTTGGGCATTTATCTCGCCAGGTAAGTACCTATTTAATATTTTTGCTACAAAACAAGAATCATAGTTTAGATTAAAGATAAAAATGAATCCCGCAGCGTTAATCTGCGATTATTTTATCAAATCAAATCCGCTAATTCCTAATTAGTTTTTCTGAAGTTATAAAAGTCGTCGACACTCCTATTGCGAAAGACTGTTGCAAAATATGTTGGCAAAAGCGGTAGGACTGTTGATATTCGGGTTGACATTGGCAGCAGCCAGGCTCTCCCCTCAGGCAGAACATGTCGAGGAGTTGCTGCGAAGTGGAGTGATCAGCTCCAGGATATCCCACGACATTATCGAAGATGCTGAACTGGATGTGGTATGTTTCTGTATCTTAAATACTTAGGTACTTAATATACTTTTGATTTAAATAGCATTTCTAGGATCCAAGCTAGGATCATAATAATGTACAGAGGAAATTAAAACCCCTTTGACCCGTGTGACTGACGTTAAATGAACTAAAAAATGTGATTTCAAAATAAATTTCCAAAATCACGAAAACCCTACTTTAATTTTGTTTTGTAGACGGAATTATTTCACGACAGGGTTTTCAAACCCTTTCGACGAAAAAAAATCTAAGTAAAAACGCTTTGAAAAAAAATGATGAAACATTTTATTTCAGCCTGACCTGGTCCGAAAGTACGGCTACCCAATCGAGATCCATAACGTTGAAACTCCGGACGGCTACACCCTGGAGATGCACAGGATTCCTCACGGACGCAACAACTTCACGACCCCTGGTCCAAGGCCCGTGGTATTCGTCCAGCATGGTCTGCTCTCGTCTTCTGCTGACTGGGTCTTGATGGGGCCAGGTTGTGGATTGGGTAAGCTTCACCATTTCATCATCTGTGCTTTTGCGGAGTGGTCTATCAAATAGTATAGAGTAAGGAAATTTCGGAAAGTTATTTTCACATATTGTCTCTTTCTCCGCTTACCTTCCGTCTGTGAGCTAAGAGAAGAAGAGAAATCTCATAAGTATATTTATAACATAACAAAAATCCAAACCTAATTTGAATTATTTATCAATAAGTATACCGGGTATAAGTCGCTCAGTCAACGAAACTGAACAGGAAATTGTTTTTTTTTTTTTTTACTTTCGTTTACAAAATGACCACCTCGATCAGAAATTTTGTTTGGGCAAGCCTAATTTTTTTTATTTCCTGAAAGAATGTTTTGGGGAGGCTCATGTCCAGCAGTGGACTGTTGTGGCTGATGATGATGATGATGATGAAAGAATGTCTTTGTGAAAGCTGTTCAGTTTCGTTGATTGAACATCCCCTATCAATTTGAGGGAAACTGTCCTTTACACCCGGTAGAGTTCGGGTTCAGTTGGCTTTGATATTCATTACTTTGTTTATTTATATATTCAGCTTACATCCTCGCCGAAGAAGGCTACGATGTATGGATGGGCAACGCTCGCGGCAACTACTACTCTCGTCGCCACCGCAGTCTAAGACCTGACGCTTTACTCAACACCAGATTCTGGGACTTCTCTTGGGACGAGATTGGCAACATCGACCTGCCCACCATGATTGACTTTGCACTCAAAAATACTAATCAGAAACGATTGCACTACATTGGTCACTCGCAAGGAACTACTGCCTTCTGGGTTATGGCGTCTCTTCGTCCAGATTACAATGACAAAATAATATCAATGCACGCGTTGGCTCCAGTTGCTTACATGGCTCACAATAAGAGTCCTCTCCTGAGAGTCATGGCCCGTTACTCCAGCGATATTTCGGTAATTATTTATGTATCAAATCCTACGTAATTTTTCATATACTTAAGTATAGTAGGTCTCTTCCTATATGCTGTCAAGTTAAACCCAGTCTTAGATAACCGAATTTTTTGGAATTTGTCAGACGGAGTGAAAGCGACTTTTAATAACTAATTATGCCTACCTACCCCCCCCGTGCATATAAAAATTAATTTATATTTTGCATTTTCAGAGTCTCCTAAAATTGATCGGTGTGGGTGAATTTATGCCCAACAACCAGATAATGACCTGGGCTGGGCGTCAGTTGTGCATGGACGAAGTTGCTATTCAGTCAATATGCAGCAGTATCATGTTCTTGGTTGGTGGATGGAACCCTGCCCAACATAACACGGTAAAATAATATCTTTAAAGTGTCATATTGTTTGTCAAATATTTTGGATACCAATATTTTGCGTTTGTTGATTTTTGTCATTCGCAATTTAATATAAGATTCCCTATAGTTATTTATTTCCTTTTTCTCTATATTCTTCAATTATTTTTTATTTCTTATCAACAGACTATGCTTCCCGTGAAACTTGGCCACACCCCAGCTGGGGCATCAGTAAAACAGTTCGTCCACTACGGCCAGAGTATATCGGACCGCGGTTTCCGCCGCTACGACCACGGGAGAATCTCCAACTTGCGCCAGTACGGCAGAATCAACCCTCCGAGATACGACCTCTCTCAGATCACCTCACCAGTATTCCTCCACTACTCAGACAGTGACCCGTTAGCTGAGGTTCCGGATGTGCAGAGGCTGTTCAGAGAACTCGGCCAGCCAGTCGGATTGTTCCGCATCAGGGATCCTAAGTTCAGCCACATGGACTTTATGTGGGGTATCGACGCTAAGGAGCTAGTGTATGACCGCGTCATCAATCTCATTAAAGCAACAAACGATGCTTAAACCTGACTTGGCAAGTGATATGGTATATGATGATAGAAAATAAGTAAATCATTTTAAACAGAATATTATATTGAATTTATCAATGTTTATTTTACGTATGATTGGTATTCGAGATATCATTCGGATCTTTTATTCACTGAGTGCAGGGTACAGTATTGTTAACAGCGCAAAGTGAAAAGTGCTACAGAACATAATTGTTAATAAAATATATCATTATGACAATAAAGTGCAATGAAATAAAGCTTATTTCTTTCCGAGTAATATTTCATTGTAATCCGTAACTGCCCGAGGCGCATAATATTTATTGCTTTCTGTTGAACTTATAACAAGTAGTAAACTAATATGATATCTATCACTAACTTTTATTGCAGTTCATTGAGTCAAGCCATGTTCTGTTTACCTGCTCTAGTTAAAGTTTTCTCATTATAACTAGGGAGTTATAGTTTGATTTGAATATATGTTTAATGATGTTATTGCAAAGTTATTACGTTAAGGCAAATTACTTTGTTTTATTTACGTCAACGCGTGTAACGTGTAGAAGTAATAACTACCTAGGTCCTAGGTATTTGCTTTGCCTTTTTTGTCATGAAAATATCGGTCACAATGTTTAGAAAATATGCACCTAACTAAGCAAAATTGCTTTCACTTACTTTATTGCGATAATCATCAACAGTAACTGAACCCTTGCTACGGCGTAGCGCGCGTAGCAATTTGCTACGAAATTTGAACGAAACTAATTAACGTATAAATTTAATAAACTATGAACCATTTCCTAAGGATTATAAGCCGCTGATATAAATCCATGAATTCAAGAGCTGGTAGGGCTTCAATGGTTTCGAATTTGAATGCAGCTAGCTGTTAGGAAAACTCTGATTGGTTCATCCGACCCGCGAACAAAGCTACTCGAGGAATTAATTTGTGGAACTGAAGGTTGCAGATAGCAGCTTATTCCAGCATGGATTGGACAGATGGAAATTCTATTAATTAGTTTTACTTCTGTATATTTTATAGCCTAAGTTATTAAATCTATTTGAATTCATCTTGTTCTTTAAAAAATCTTCGTGAGTCTCTATGGATTGTGACATTTATGTCAACACAACTAACTTTTCATATAATTTTTTTATTATATCAGCCTAAACTGTCCCACTTTCATATAAAAGTTTATTTTATTCACTAAAATAGCACAAATAAAATTAAAATTCATGAAGTGTTTGCACAAAACAAAATGTTATCAGTTCCAGAAGTCAAAACAAAACAGCATATCCGAAATTCTAGAGAAACTCCAACAGTTGTGATCCACGGGAAGCCATACACAAAGCAAGTAATTCTAGCCGATGCAAACATTCCCTACAAACTCTCATTAGACCGTAATACAAGTAACCTGTTCTTTTGTATAAACGCCGACGAATTCTCCGATCAAAGCTTCCATTCAGTGATTTTAGATATCGATAGTGGAGCTACCTCTGTCATCCCGGGGGTTCGAAATGGATTTGCGAGCGCTGTGGACCTCGCTACCAGCACAACATACCTCGGTGGCAGCGACGGCATATACACATTTAACTACTCGTCGCGTGTTGTGGAACAAGACAGCCTAATAGGATCGACTGATATCTTTGATATGTACTTTCACAAATGCCTCTACTACGTAGATACAGCTTATCAGAATCTGTACGCGTTCAGAGAAGGTAATAAGGACCTCATATCGGAAGTTAAAGGATGTTTGATACACCACTTCGCTTTTGATAAAAATGATGACCTGTTTTTTATAAATTCTTCGGGATTATATGTGTTGCCGAAATGTGCTAAGAACCCTGTCAGGCAAGATAACATTTCAGGAGATATAAATTTCCGGGGAGTTACAACTGATGTGTATGGCCGACCGTACTTTATTGCACAGGATGGTGTTTATTCGTTTGAAAATAGATCTGGAATGGTAAAAGAACTGCAGCTCGAAAATGGCTATGGATTAGCGTTTGATAAGAACAACAATATAATTTATAGTGAAGAGCGCAGTATAACGAGGCTGATTCCTGTTGAAACTCCAAATGAACTTAGTTTTATTGATTAAGTTTTGTTGGTGAGTCGATACGTTTATTAGTTGTTGTTTATGTTCATTCGTAAGCAATTTGTTAGAAATTTAAATAAACTACAAACATTTATAGTATGAGTATTTAATAGAGACATTGAATTTGGAAAGCTAGAAAATAGGAATCTTTTATACCAAGAGTACCTAACCTACCTATGAGATGGTATGAGTACCTATAAGCTACAGCTACGCTAGTTAAAAAACTCGTGGAAATCAAATTAATGTAAGTAGTTTGCAATTAGATTGTTATTATGAACGGGATTATTACCACGATTATGTTTATTGTTACCTCGATATTTCGGAGTTGTTTCAAACTCCATGGTCACGAGTAGACTGGCGATGCGATAATAACAATTACACCAGGGCAACATATCTCAAAAGTTACTTAGGATGTGTACAACTAGTCTGAGACCCATTCATCCCATCACGCGAGAGTGCAAGCTTTTTCGGCTAACCGCCGTACTACTTAGAACGTTGTTCTTAAAATGCTCTTTTTGTGGGAAGTCAAATAATTTCAACGTAAAACTGCCTATCAATTTTACGTTGGTACGAGTAAGTAGAAAATATGGTTGTCTTATGCTATGATCGAGTTTATTCTTATTTATATTCTCTGCGAGCTAAATAACACAGATTGGAGGCATTCATAGCACATTAAGGGAGTTGTTGGACTCACGATGGATTCTAATTTATATTCCGAGAGACCGCCGCGGTCTCGGCCGGGAAATGTGGGAGGGACAGCGTCGGCGGTGGCGGACTGGCGGACGACGGACGGAGCAAATGAAAATAAATGAACTTTACACCAGTGCATTCAATGCGGGCTTATATATACGCGTGGAAGAAAAGTTTAAAGATACTCCACCTAGGTCATAATAAATTTATTAACTCGTAACAAATACTGAAATAAAAAAATGAATGATGGAAATATTCATAAAACAAAGCAACCTGACCAAGTTAGCAGCTAGGCCATTACAAATCGTGATTTCATTTATGTATGTAAGTAAATTCAGATTTTTTATTGCTCCAAGTCCAGGGTGGAAGCAACCAACCCAGTATAACGGTATCTTATCAATATTATAATTTAGGCTCGTATTTATAGAGCGATCTCAAGATTGAGATTAATATTAAGTGCGGATTTGACAGGTCGTTTTGTACTGAAATGACATTTCTGATACGAACTCAAACTCGCTGTCACTCTTGAGAGCTGATTATAAATACGGGCCTTAGTTATCTACCTAGCGGAAAAAATAAAGATGTGAATCACTGGATTACTATAGTAACAGTTAATTTGTTGCACATGCGAAATAATAGTTAAGTTTATGTTAGAGGCCTGTGATTGATAGATGTTGTGGCTGTGGTGTGTACCAGTATGAATGATTGATGACTAAATTCTTTTACTTGGTCGAAAAATAAAAACTTGAACAGGAGGCTGCAAGCTAAATGATAAATGAGCTTTTACTAGCGGGTTTAATTAAATTTCTAATAATAATTGAATTTCTTCGTAGGTGTGTGCAGGTTTCCTGTCGATGTTTTCCTTCACCGTAAAAGCGCCGAATAAACGTACATATGAAATTCGAAAACCGAAAAACACATTGGTACATGGTGGGATTCGAACCACGACCTCCTGCATAGAAGGCCGCGGCCCTATCCACTACACCATCCGGGCTATATCGGGATCGAAGTAGAAGGTACAAAGCGAAAAGCGGCGGCTTTCGGTAACGGCTACCTGGCTTCCCTCAGATTATCGAAGATCCTTGATTTAGGAAAATCATAAAAGGGATTCCGCTTCGGCTTTGCCCTCGCACAAATTGATGTAATCTGTATCTTATGTTGCACTTCAAACGATTTACGTCCATATTTCTTTGATCGTCTTGAAAATCGTTAGTAAGGGATAGCTTCCCGCAAACTGATTAAGGTTACTCAGTTGACGAATTTGAATAACTTTCACCAGAAAATTCTTTCAGGTATTTTTTACAATCATATATAAAAAAATCTAAAGGTGGTATTAAAAAAAATTTAAAGGTGGTACAAGGAAGCAATTTTTTTTTCATTTCTTGGAAGAACTTATTTGTGAAAGATGTTCAGTTTTGTTGACTGAGCAACCCTTAAGTATCAGTTTGCGGGAAGCTTTCCCTTACACCCCATGTACCTATATCTACTATTATACGTGCATTTTAACTAAAGTGAAATTGTTACCTAGGTTATGATATTTTTGTATGAGGTACCTATTTCAATAAGTATCTGTAAAGTGTTTGAAATAATCGAGGGATATAACATTTTTCATACAATTTAAATTAATTTGTTATTTCCCAAATACGACTATGAAATCTTAGGCTCGTATTTATAAAGCGATCTTAAGATTGAGAGCAATATTAAGTATGGATTTGACAGCCCGTTTTGTACTGAAATGACATTTCTGATACGAATTCAATCTAGCTGTCACTCGTGAGAGCTGATTATAAATACGGGCCTTAGAATATTTCTTAAATGGATTTTCCGGTTCGCGTCAGGAAAAATGTCACGGAGCGTATTTTGAATGGTCCAATTTGTGTTTTGATCTCAGGTTGTGGTGGAGTTCGATACGGCTAGGGTTACCATAGTCAGAGTTTGTTCTGATCATCATGAATTATGACAATAAAACTTACCAGGTCCGGTCATCATCAGTTCGTAAACGTCCCCACCAAGGGGCACGAACCTACCTTTTAATAGGGCGATCGGGCCTTAGTCCAGTACGAATTGGTCGACTACACACAGAAACTTTGAATATTTTCGTAGGTGTATGCACTGTGCCAATGTTCTTCAGTAAAACATTTCTACACAGGGAGTAAAAAAAAAAATTGCCAAACTTCAGGGTGTGAACCTACCCAATAAACTGAATAACTTTCCTTAAGGAACAAAGGTACCTTACATAGGTTTGTTTTCATCGGATACAAATAAAAAAATTGGCCTTCCCATACAAACTGTGTCTGTAGCTCGAGTCATTTTGTAAGGGAGGACCCTTTTTTTTTATCCATGCCCCTTGTGGAAAGTTGTTCAGTTTCATAGGTAGGCTCACGTCCTTCAGTTTGGTCGGCTATAGTCTATTTAAAACTCTCACGGTTATCAAAATATAAACATCCCATCTGGTGACCCTACTATAGAGCAGATAATATTAGAATTCAGGCTGGGCAGCTAGCTGGGTCGCGGGGCTGTGGACATCAACCGTAAAGGCGCTATAATAATTCTTTTTTTATGCCGTTTTTTTTACTATACTGTTTTTTTTTAAATATTGTGATTATTGTAATATATATATCTTTCAAAATAGGACATATTTTAATATTGAATTAAGAGTGAAAGAGTATACGTAGAGTATATCAGACTCTACCTACGCCATATTATTATCCGAGCAACCGCCACTCTCGATATCGTAAAAAAACTCATAAAAAACATAATTTAATTTAAAGCTTACATTACAGAAATTTTGTTAAAAAACTCGCTATAAAATTCATAAAAAATATCTTATGGTTCCTTTTAAATTCAAAGTAAGCTACGCCATGAAAATGAGGAATGAGACATGTTTAGATAAAGTTATCTGCTTACTTAATCCATAGAAAATTTTAATCTAATAATCGAACTTCGTGCTTAACTCACACATACTTCAGACTCAATACTTCAGAAAACCAGCGCGAGGTATCGCAGGTTCTCCCAGGCCCTTCAACTCCAGGGGAACGTAAGAATCTTGAGCGTCAAGTAAACACCCTCAGCGCTAACGAGCTTAAACGCGTTGTCGGCCTTATGGAAAATTCACCAGTGTCTTTGTCTATTACGCAGACCGTCTTTGCAGAGAAATACGGGGACAGATTTTTGCGCGGGTGTAAGAATTTTATGGATAGACATTTCTGTAGGTAACAGAATTTTAGCTTCGCCGCGCCAATAGTAGTTACAAAACTGATTTTAAAGTTAATATGAATAATCGTAGCTAAAAGCTACGTCGTAGCAGACGGGTACGATAATTTGGCTCTATGTGGGCGATGATGATCGGCGTTGCCTGACATTTAATTTCTTTCAAGGTACCCTTCGTACGTAGGACGTAGGTAATTTTCTTTTTTTGGAAAGACGTTCAAAATTCATAATACTGATGAAAAAGTGATTTTGCATGTATTTCGTCACTTTGAAGCAGGCTTTGAAGTGTAAAACAACAAATGGGGAAGTATACGGGAAGAAGGTATAATATAATTTCATCAGTTTTGAACACGTTTTTTATAAAAGTTTGAGAAGAAATTTTTATTTACATCAGATATAAGGAAAATAAAAATTTGAACCACCACTTGACAGTCTAGCGTAACTCTAGTTACTTTTGGATACATCATTATTATGGTACATCTCATCAGTCCATTCAGTTACCATACAATAGTAAACGTACTTCTCCCAATTAGGTACATTTACCTATAAATACACCCAAAAAATCCTTTATTTGTTGTCACGTAAAAATAGGTACGGCTTGTTTATCATTCTATAACGTTTACCTACTTTATACGTAAATAGAATTTCGCTTTACCGTCGAGGAAAACGTTCCTTTTCGCGGAATACAAATAAACGGGAGTTCAGATGTTTTATTGTAAATACGTTAGAACAGAAGGTCCCAAAAGTGGAATAATGTATTAAACGTAGAAAGCTTTCCTAATAGAATAGTTTGCTTATGTATACCTACTAATGTGCTTATTTGAACGTTTGAGTACATGTGTATTAACTATAACTCAAAAAAATTAGGATGGTAACTGTAACAGATGCAATTCCTGTACATTTTGGACACATTTTCTTTTGTTTTCCTTCGGAACGGCATCTGTCGCAGCTACCATCCTAAATTTTACAGAGAGCATTCTGTCACGCGGTTTTCTCCGTCGAGGCCGACCTAGAGTGTGACAATACCTATACGAAAATACGCCCAATCTCAAAGATTAACTTTTTCTCTCTAATCGATCCTCCATTAACTTTAATTAAATATACGGGCTCTATATTTGTAACTTGGTTTCTTACAAACATCAAGTTAATTCAGTAGGTAATTTATTTTTATATGGTGTTAATCATAAATCGAATCCATTCGCAATGTAATTTGAAAAGGCGCTTTCTCGCTCTAACAAATTCATCTTATTACTTTTCTGATTACGTAAGTTGTAACTTTTAACCAACGCCTACAAAATAAAAACAGAATTGTATATTTGAATGTGAGCGAATTTCAAATTTTAGTCTTAACAACCGCTTAAACATTAATAAGACAATATAGTCGCCATCATAAATTTTGTTATTAAAACAATTAAAAGTATAAATTGTAACATTCGTCATGTAAAATAATAGGTAGTAGCTTAGGATGTACTCAATTATGGAACACAAGCACTAACGAACACTAGCAATAAAATGAAGCTAGACTGCTCTCTACATTATATTTTAGAGAAGTGTATGCTCAAATGCTAGAACACGCCCATTTCCCGACACTCTTATCTAGAATGCACACTCCATGTGGCTTCCATAGAGCGCACTCGCAGTTGCATGCTCATGGAATGAAGTAGCACCTACTACAAACAAAGGAACCGCATTTTATAACCTTTTGTATTCATTTTTAAAGATTTGTATGGATACAAAAATTACTCAAAGCTTGATTGACTGTAGTAGGTACTAACATGATTCTGTTCAAGGTTTAATCTATGAACCTGTTCAATGCATTAGCTTTTATATAGAAAATGCTAAGTTTAAAAATAATACTTTAAAAGAGGGATACAGTACCTATCTAATCAGGTCAGTAAGGTCAGAAATTTAAAACAAACTAAAAACCTGTTATAATCAGTGTGACTATTTTTATCGATAGCATTGTATACTATGAGTTTACTAATTTTACAAATAGATTTTGATAGTAATTTGAAGCTTTGGTAGCAAGAGGCTTCATTAGTGCAATGTGTCGACCGCAAGCGCTCTCCTGACGTGTGGCACTTCAAACGCGTTCTTCATACAATGGCTCCTGTTCGGGATAACACATTTCTAAAGTAGGTAGTTAAATTTATAATAAATTTTTATTGACTTAAAACCAACTGTCGGGCCTGTGCCTTTTTTTTTATTTTCTGACGTTAATAAAATTAATTGTAAAGTACAAATTTAAAAAGGGCATCTGAGCACCTATAAACATCCAGTTAAGGTCCATGTACATTTTGGTAACGCGGATAGTTTATCAAAGGCAACAAGTCAAGGAATCTGATATTATCAACAAAGAAGATACTCAAATACTTTTGCGCGGCAATTCGGGGAAACTCCTTAGATTGATCGAAGAAATATAAACAAAGAACTTTCAGGGTGATTGATCGGTTTATGTCTTCCCTAACTAATCGAAAGGGCCTTGTGTAAAAGCCTTAAATTTCTCCATGATAAATCTACCAAAGAAAACAAGCTAACTGAACAAAATAAAAAGTAATGGGAAATATCGACTTTGATATAAGCTGACTTAGAAGAGATTCCTTCAAAGACTTTTCCTTGTATCCTGATTGCTTTTTTCCTTGTTTTGTTATACCTTATGCATTCGATTATTGGCATCCATTTAGAGTTCATGTAAGCGGTGCGTAAAACATTTGAGCAGGTAAGACAAATTAACTACATTGAGGTACGTAGCGTGTACAGCGTAAGACCAAATTTCATCTGAGGTAAGTGTCTAATATTGAGCACCTTCATTTATTTAATGGTCAAAGTTCTTGTTCTTGGTAGTAAATATATACCTCTTTACGAGTTGAACGCAACTTTGACCCTTGGGTTGTTCAAAGGTGTGATTTAGCAGACTGGGGGCGGTAAGGGAGAGTCTATTACCGCGCCGCAGCCTCTCAAGTGCTGCGTCGTTATCGGGCTGATTGCTATTGATCTGTCATTTAAATAAACCTAAAAGATACTTTTAGGACTTAGATAGATATACAACTTAGTAAGCGGCAAAGAGGAACAAAATCACAGAGAAAGCAATAATACAGTAAACTCCGTGGTTTATTGATTCAACTGCCCATGCCATGGCTATAGTTTATTTTGTTGTGTTCCCAATCCGAATGCATTTCAGTAACGTTTGAATATCGAAAACGAGAGGTATTAGGTACAGTTATATCGTATACGGGGTATTATAGAACCACGATGATTCTGCTCATGCTGACAGATAAGATTGTTAGAAAAAAATGTTTGATACAAAACTATATGTACTTACCTTATTTTGTTAATAATTATTTTGTGATCAGATCATCGATCATCATAATCATGAATAAAGGTATCACGGTACTGATGCTAACACCCTGTATGTACGTAAGTACATATTTTCAAAGTTTCACCGCCGACTCTGAGCTCATATTGCGTAAGTATTGGAACGCAATATTGAACCGAATGCAGCTTTTATGCGTTTATTGACTATCAAAGGGTTCGTAGCGTGCACTGGGATTGGAAAGGAGATTATTCTAACTTTATTTCTAGTTTACTAGTCTGTGGTGTGCGTTAACCTACTTCTTTGTGGTTTGGTCTTCAAATGTCTTCATCAGTGAAGTTGAGCAACTTTTATTTCTCCGATTATGTTTAGCTCGACACGGCTCCTCTTGCAGTGTCATGCATTAACATCCTAATAAAATAACTTTACATCATTCGCGGAAATATATCAAACTAATATGACGCTCCAATTGTCAATAAGTCATACAAGCGTATTCTGCAACGAGATCTTGGAGCTTACCTTACTAACGAGCTACATCACAACTGTATCTCTTGAACTGTAAAATGATGACCTGACGAAGCGAGAAAAAGTTTTAACTATATTTTCCAGTATGATTTCTTCCATGTTAGTTTACTTTCTTCAGTTTTATGTGAACTTCCATGTTGTAGGATGATACCCCTGTAGGTACTTACTGCTTCTTTTTCAGGGTACATCAATAAAGTCAGAAAAGGGACTTGAGATTTTTTATGTAATTTTTTTTTATGTGGACTGTCATTTTGTCACTTCTACCGAGGTCTCTACAGAAGTCCAGTTAATCTAGTATTTTTGTTTGGAACAAGTCACATTAATTGCATTTTAACCAGAACTTTAATCGTAGCCTATAAAACCTACCATGTACATTTATCAAACTAGATTATGGAATAGCAGATTGAGTTTGCGTTTTGAGATTTGAGACCTTAGGCCCGTATTTATAATCAGCTCTCAAGAGTGACAGCGAGTTTGAGTTCGTATCAGAAATGTCATTTCAGTACAGTACGACCTGTCAAATCCATACTTAATATTGCTCTCAATCTTGACATCGCTTTATAAACACGAGCATAAGAAAGGTACAGAATTCGCGAACACATGAGCGTGGCAAAAATAGGCAATAGACGTACCACACGATCTTTGCAGAAAAACATACAACCAGTAGCTTCAGCGGCCTCATTTGAAAGAATCTTCATACAAAATTTAAAGCCGCCGACTTCAACGATCAGCGGCTAGTGACATTTTTCTTTTGTTTTAAAAATGCAATTCAGAGCTGAACCCGAATTAGTAGTGCACTGCCTTCTTTATACCTAGGTATTTAAAAGCATATTTTTATTTTGGTAACAATCAATCTGCAGACAAATTTGTCCAATTGGTATCAATTAAATAGAGATTAATGATTGTTTTGTACGAATTACAAACATCGCTAATTAATTAGAGAAACTTGGGAACGGTCATATAAAGTTTCCACTTGGACGGAGTTCATTATCCGATGAAAATAATATAGTGGCCATTGACATTTCGACCTTTTTTTCTTGTAATTTATTTAAGCAACTATTTGTAATTATACACATCTTAATCTTTCACGGGGATAGATCTTATTATAAGTCTTTTACTATTTATTAATTTGATCACCACACTTTGACAAAACTAAAAGAATAGATAGGATCGTGTTTTGTTGTGTATTGCTCTAGTGAGTGACAGGTTTTAATTACCTCGCCTAAACTGGAATACATCAGCCAAATACTCAAGTTTCTCTAATGCTCGATGTGCTCGGTTGGAAAGGGTCCGTCCCGGTCCTATACTCTACAAAATGTTTAGAAACAAAACAAACAAATAATTATTCGCCGTGTATTGAATCTATCTATCTATCTATCGGTCCGTGTGTTCGTGTTCCGAGTCAGTAAAGAACCCGATTCTTATCAAAAGGGCGTTTTCGCGGGTGTAAGCCAGCCTTTTGCCCTCAGAACAATTTATTATTATTATTATTTATTTATTAGAAAAAAACGAAACATACATTTAAAAAAAAGCAATGACAGTGCCTTTTCAAAATGACTTCTATTCATTCGCCTCAAAGTTCTGTTTTCTTTGTCGGAGGAAGTTTCGGGATCCGGTCACCTAACTATTTGTTTCGGAAATATCGGGCTTGCTTTGACTGCTGAAGGGTAACTGTTTGAACGATATACTACGAGATAGTTACGCGCCTAGAAGTTTGTTTGGCATTTCAGTTTGTTTTAAATTTGTTGTAATATTATGACAAGATTGTAAACTGGTTTGTGGACTCGCGTGTGCTCGCGTGTTGGCCCATGACCCCCAGAGGAAATCAAACATGAAACCGGTCAGTTTGTAGAGGAAACGGCATTTATAAGGACGCCAGTTAAATTCTAGCTCCCGTTTCGTCGTTGCGGTTTTTTCAGTATAACTGGTATTTATTTTAAACCGTAATGAGATAAATTTTGCGCTACTGTAACCCGTCTACATTCGATGTACATTGCGTAGTTGATAAGAAATTATTAATCATTCCGGTAACGTAACTGCTAACTGGTTCAGCAATGTACACCAAATGAACTAGTAATTTGTACCTAAGTTTAAGAAAAGGCCTCCTATGATGCGCACCGTAGACTTCGTTTTGTCTACACATTATGTCTTTCGTTGCGAACTTCACAACGGAAAATGACAGGCATTCATAGTGAAGTATGCAACACTTGTAGACAAATTGAAGTCTACAGTGCGCATCATAGCCCTGCTGGAAACGTTTATGTGCATTTTGTATAGCAATTTCTGGGAATATGCAGGTTGACACTATATTCTTGGTATCCGTGTATATAGGAGTTCATATTCTGCTTTAAACGTCGGTTCTACGAAATATTTCAGGGTATTGAGAATTGCACAACAACGGAACTCGTGAAAGGAAATTAATATGCTTCCTAGACTGCGAAAAAACTTATAAATTTTTTGAATCACAGTTTTAATGTACAGACGGACGGACAACGGAGTCTCAGTAATAGGGTCCCGTTTTTACTCTTTGGGTACGGAACCCTAAAAATTTACAGTTCTTTTCAAAAATTCAATTCATAAAAAAATTAAGGCGACGATTGAAAATTGAGCCTAACACCTAGAATGCAAATTAATTTGCTAATTAAAAGACAGCTCATATATCACGACCGTTTGTACCTATTCTGGTGATATCTAATCCAATCAAACGTGTAGGTACTAGGTAGTAACAATTTTATCGAGAATATTAGTTAGGAGACCTCTTATTGGATAGAAGGCACCCTATAAATTCGAGGAATATCTGATTTTATGCTGCAGTTCTACGCCATATTGCTATTAAATTCTGTCTGTTCCCAGAATTCACTTTGAATTCTATCTGTTCCCAGAATTCACTTTAAAAGACCATAAATCCGTGCGCTAGGTAACAAAGTTAAATTGTCGTGTAATGTATGTGTGTGTCGTGAATTTAATTTCCTACAGAAATATTGAAATCAATTCAACGATTCAATTCAATCTCTTGGGTCGATTGTGTGTTTGGTTCCCATGGTGGACACTCAAATATGGTATTCTCTATTATGTGAGATTGACTTCATTTATAGCAATTCTGTATCACCCGGTTCAGCCACTCTCACTGACAGTGAACATTACTCTCATCAGTTGTATTTCAGGGTTTTGGCTATATATAATAAGGAAAAACTAACTTCCAATAGTTTTTTCATCTCTGTTGACTGAGGTAAGTAAGTATGCCTGAAATGTGTGTCTAAGATGACATTTATGATCCTATTATGACGTGAAGCTTGTGAAAGCTGAGGTGTAGAGCCTATTTCTATATCATTTGTCTTTGTCTGTCATAGTTATGATTCTGTTAAGTACAAGTAGGACGAAGGTTACCTACAGCCACAGATCCCTATGGTTACAGCTACCTTACTTTGTCTTCACTTACCTTTGTCTTTGCTTACCTTTGTCTTCTTCTTACTATGATACATGTTTTAGAACACTTAGAATTTGTTTAATTAATATGCAATGGATTACAGGGCGATTAGTAACTTAACACGAAAGTCAAATTGTGGGTACTTGAAATTTGTACATTTTATATTATTGGTCCCTCAGCGTATACTGAAGTTGTCCACAACTGCATGGCATTTTCATGCCTAATGTGTTCTATTTTGCATGTAATGCTGAATCTGAGCACGTATGTACCTAAACATTTGTGCATAGCAGAACGTGAGATGTATTTAAACTTCAGACGAAGCTATGACGTCAAACTGCATAGTTCCAACCTGAAGCTGCTTGTCAAATAAATTTTACTAGTACCTATAACTGAAAGGATTTTTTTATTACTTGTTTGAATATACTCTTCAGAAAAACTGGACAAATTTCAAATACATAAATTATCTTTTATAATCATATTCATTTGAGAGAGCTAACTGAACATAACGTAAATGATAAAAATGTCTCCTAATCTAAAAATAAACAATTGAATTTGAATATTTTTCCCGTTCTAATGCGAAAAACAACGGAATAAATATCAAACAAATATATTTGTTATGTAGATAGATTTATATATATATATATATATATATTTTAATAAATAACAACATCCGTGACAAAAACATCCGATATATTTCTAGTTCACTAAACCTTGTTGAATAATAGTTTTAAATTATTAACAAACAACATCGATACAATCATCTGTTCACTTAAAATCAATTTCGATTTACGAAATAATAAAAATTCAAAATTTTAGTCCTAATTGTTACCAAATATTTCTTACGAAAACTAGCTCGTGATTTGCGTTGCTGCGATACTTATATCGAAGATATAATCATATTAAGATGATCGATGTAAGTACATGGTCATACTTACGAGTCTCCCTCTACTATTTGTGACGTTATTAGTAGACCGATAGGAGGGCACGATAAGCCGTCTGTCCCGGTCGCTGTTGATAGTGGCCGTTACAGAAACCATGCCAGAGGACTATTAGCTGTGCTATTAGGCGGTTTAAAAACTCTGACACCAGGGTTCATCGGGTCGATCGACTCGAAACTCACAGCCCAGAAGAAAAAGAAGTTGACCGATTGTATCCAAGAGTTGCTTGCAATCTCCAAGTCCTCGGTCCATCCGCCACGAGGAAGTCCCACGTCGTTCTTTCCTAGTAAAAAATACGATGTAAAATAAAAACTAATGAGAAATGACGTTCGGGCAATTTTGAACCGTATTTCTGCATAGGTTGAGCGTTTATTGATTGGCCTTAACATTGTAACAAATTCAGTGAAAAGGCAGTTTCAATAAAGAGTTACTCGTGTATCAGGTTGGCAAAGGCTTTATATTTATATCACAGTATGCACGGATAAGCTTTCCAATAACATCTCACGAAGAAGTGATGGCAAAGGCATTACGATGTTTCAATATCAGTGTCAATATTTGTTCAAGCGAGGCATCAGTAGATTATCCAACTACCGTTAACAGTTTACGCTTGACTTGTGGACAAATAATAACTCGCGAAACACGTGTTTTATCGAAAGTCGATTTCTTCACTCAATGCTTTTAGAATCAGCTCAGTAGATAAATCATAGTCTTAAAATGGTTAGAATATTAAAATTTACTACAGTCAGTATTTATGAATAACAATAAAACTTCAAAATATTTCATATCTGACTTGCTTATTGGTTTATATTAAAAGGTATTGCAGTCCAAAGCAACAATGCGTTGCATTGCTAGTGGAGCGTAATCCATTTCGCCTCTACGCTCACAAAGGACAAGCTTGCATCAAAAAAGCAATATGCCAACAGCTTGCAGGATTATAGAGATATGATACTGGTATTGATAATCGACGGATTCCTATCGACCTGTTATTTTCATTATCATTATACAAACACTCGTTCGCTTTGTTTCCCTCTATTGCACTTCTTTGCTGATTAAGCGAGCTTAATCTGCAAGTGGGACCGTGTTAGGTCCTTTGATTTTGATTAGGTATTTTGATTTGATTAAAAGACGAGTGCGACCCATAAGTGATCTAATTCAATTTTTACCTCCTATTTACATGTTTTTGGGCGTTTTTAAAAGTCCTCGGTATAAGATTCGCTACGGCTACGGCGTAGCCACGTAGAGTGGCGTAAGAATCCTGCTACGATCTGCTGCAGCCACGCGTACTGTGGTATAGCTAATTTATTGTAGAGTTGCAGATTTTGTTTCTTGTTTATTTTGCGAACGAATTTTAAAAAGAAAAAAAGCTACATTAGAAAGTAAAAACAACCAAATATATTATAGAAAATTGTCTACGAATTTGCGTCACTTATGGAACTTCAACAGTAAAAATTTATAAAAGTAAAGTACCTACCATAATAAACCTCATAAATCTTTCGCATTACCTCATCAACGGTTCCGAGTTTGTTTAACAGGAGATTAGAAAGTACCGGCCAGTCCAAAGTTTTCGACTTTCGGTAAACTTTGAAACCTCTCAAACTTTACAAAAGAAAACGATTGTAAGATTTACAAGTAATTTAAAAAAATAAATCGTTATAATATGACGTAAATGTTTTGACATAGTGTAATACCGGTGTACATAACTATTTTATATACTTATTTATTTTTAACTTTTCACTATTCACTATTCATTTCACCTCGCTTTTTTTTAACTTTTCTTCATCATAATACTTCAAATGTCCCAGCTTGCAACTTTCCAAACGAACTCCACCTTGTTCTTTGAATTACACTTCGTTTCAAATCAAATAATCATACCGCTGACGTGGCTTAAGAATAAATATTGAATTTACGGTTCCGTCCATATCAATCTTGTTACGCCCAATTTTCACACGAGCACACATTTCATCACGTTCACATTGAATTCGAAGCGTCAGATTCGTAAAAGCCTTTTGGAGTTGTGTCACTGTTCTATACAACGTGTAACAGAAAGAGTATATGCATCGATAAATGTGTGAATCTACCCATGAAACTGAACAACTTTCTCTAAAAATGAAAAAAGAATCTTCCATACAAAATGCATCAGCTGATAGCGCATTTAGTATGGGAAGACATTTTTTTTCCTATTTCGACCTATGTTTCTTAGGGAAAGTTGTTCAGTTTCATGGGTAGATTCACACATTTCACGATGCATATATGTATATAAGTATGCCTTTTTGTTACACTTTGTAGATAATTTTAATAGATACACGGTCCTTTGACTCCTGAAAATATAGTTCGACTGCATAGAGGCAAGCTTTAACAAGTAGTTAGAAGGTATTACTGAAAAGTCAAAATGAAAATGGAAAAGCATTGCCCTAGCAAGATTTTCTGAACTTTTTCTCTCTAATTTTGGTTTTGATAAACACCTGTAATAGTCGTGTAGATTTAGACGTTATCTATGTATTTGGGTTTAAGTACAAGATTTATTTTTCTTGCATAAATTTAATTTTGCCTCTGACACAAATTCAGACTTTGAAACGTTTGGGGCTCGCAAGACAAATAAATATAATTTTTTTTACGTAATTTTATATATACGTGCCTTTTTAAAGAGGGACATACAGACTCAAATAACTAAAAAATATATATAAAAGAAATAGGTTTAATGCTGAGATTGAGGAAATAAATGGAAAATAACCTCGAAACTGGCCATGACAGTTTTCCAAATACTGAAGATGCACGTGATCGCGTCTTATTTGTTTGGAACACTGGTCCCCGTCACTTGCCGTTGCCAAGTTGTTGCCAAGCAGGAGGTCGGCAGTATTCTTCCTTCCTCGTGTCATCTCTGCAAACTCTATGCCTTTCACGTTTTGGAAGAGGGGTATCAGGCGTAAAATAACAAAAAGGTGTGTAAGTTTTTCCGGATAAGCAGTCACTGTCTTACCCTGTTGTAACAGATTTTAATAACTGGTTTACCGTCACTTTTGAAGTGCTGAAAATCAGTTCAAATTCTGTAGTTGCTAGAGATGGTGCCACAGTTTTTAGATAACATAACAGTAGAACGACACAAACGATAGTTTGATGATAAAACGAAAAGTCTAGTAGAAATTCAGTTTGTTGGAAATAACTCGCAGTTCAAAATTCAACAAGCAAATGTTGAACAAACGGAAATACTGACTGCAGTGAGTGAAAAAAAAAGAAAGAGATAACATTCTCTATTTGCATGATAAATTCACTGTTAGATAGGAATCAGGAACACTTTATCTTGTCCGTTCATCTATCGGAAGCCACTCTACAGTAAAGTTACTCCTTATTCACACCTGTTTATGTGAAGTGTGAAATGTACACCTTTCTGATAGTGGTTGCTAAGTCACCAAATTACACAAACCATGGCACGTAGAAGGTTCATCAGGTCATACAACTAATACGACTGAAAAATTGTTACCACTTTTTGTGTTACCTGTTTGTGTCCCTTTACTGGAAGACGTTCGATGGCATGTAGAATTAAGGTTACAATTATAACTGCTAGTAGAATATTCAGTAAAGTTTGATATTTTATTCTTCTCATTTCGGTCTAAGTTTGTTATATTTTTATTTGAAAAACTTTCAATACTCGGTCTTCACGGTTGAAAAGCATTTGTGTGGGATTTACGACGAGGTATCTGTTAGTGTACACCTGTCATGATACAATTGTTACCTATTCTGTAGACAACAACAATACATACGTCCTCGTTTTGTTACTGCTTACTGTGGCAGATAAACAGCTTAAACTCTGCGAAACATAGAACAACACAATTAGGAAACTTGTTTAGTTTTTCAATGATCAACTCTTTTGCAAGCTGATCTGTAATTTCATAGGATTTTTATGATTGTTATCACATGGGATCTATCTGTAATAGATAGGACCTTATATGAGTATTATTAGTGACTGATAAAACATTTTATTTCACATAAACGCAAAATACGAATTCCTGAATTTCCTCTAAAGTTAACACACTAACTATTAACTACTCATTGAATATAATAAATAAAAAAAGAACCTAGAGAACGTGTGTAAAACAAAAAGGGAAATTTGTTCAGTTTATCATCAAATGTGATCGTTTCTTTATCCACACAGATCTTAAACTGTACGGTAAAGTCTAATTGAACGTGCATTTATGGGAGCTTATTTCAGGGCAAACTTTACACATTATAGGAGTCGAATAATTAAGGTTCATATCTATTAGACTAATGGTAATGGTGTAGAGTAGAGAATGGATCAAAGCCGATTAAAGCTGTCAGGAACTTTAAATAGACTGATTACTCGACCCTATGCTGAATAAACTTCAAAAAGGTAAGAAACAGCTTACGCTATTGATGGTTTACTTACCCCATCCCGTAATACTGACGTTCCGGAATAAATGACGTAATTTTTATGTTTCAATCCACGGTTTTACCCTCAAAATAATAACACTATTACTCGTTTTAAATTTAATCGATTATTTAAACAAATCTAATCTTTCTTAATTGCATTTGTTTAGATACTTAAGTTTCATTGCATATTAATTTCTTATTATTTATCCTTAAGAAAGGTACTCAGCATTAATTATAAAATGCAAATGGCAGGAATTATAGCGAGGAAAATCTGAAAGTCTACAACAGAGCGACACTCCATGCACCACCGAAAATGGAAAACTTCGCGAGCTGGATGTCATAGCCTGAGGGTGCTTGCGAGCTGCAGTTTGTGAAAACTTTGACAGCGGCGCCGGGTACATGTTAGTCCCAAGTTTGTTGACGACGAGTGCAGCGTAACGTAATAATGAGAAGTGTAACAAGACCATAACAAGCTACTTTGTTCATAGTAGAGTTGAAATAATTGCACATTAAATATCTAAATAAGTTAAATAATCATAACGGCAGACAATCCTTTAAAATGGTGAGAAAGGCACAGCTCCAAAACCAATGCAGATTGAAGCCCCTTAAGGAGGGAAGTACTCTAAATCGGGCTAAACACGGTCCAGCATTTGACTTTGTTAGTATAGTTAATAGTTGAATTTTCAATAAATCTATATATGGTTAGCTTCTCTAAAATATGGAGAACAACTAGATTCATAGATATAATCTAAAAATACTATTATTACACCAGGAAATCATCAGAAATATCATGAAAATCTGGCGTCTCAATGCCGAATTTGAACAACTGTGACATTTCTATGAGCTTAGAAACAGCAAATGTTATATCGAAATAACCGTATAATTATGAAGAACATCATAATCAACTCTGTTTTTCAATACTTTTTGTATACATTGAGATATATGCAAAAATATATGAAATCGGCTTGAAACAGCCCCATGCTAGAAAAGGACAGAGCGCGCATTCTGTCATTGGTTTGAAAGGGACAGTTGCCGCGAGCACATAGACCCTTAAAGCGCTCAATTTACGATTATATGTTTGGCCAAAACTCAACTAAATTGAATATTGCTAGAAAGTTTTCGACGTTCCGGAACCTGTCGAAACAAAGTTCTTGGGAAGTAAATCGATTTTAGCGTTTCATTTTATTTGTTTACAATTTGTGGATGTTGGTCGTAGCGTAATGCTCCGTGGGAATAGAAATGGCTCGCAACAAAGATTACAAATAGAGAGGTACACATTTTTTTAGAAGGTAATTTAATAACGAGTATATCCATGGCGGGGGCAGCATTGAATTTTTTTATTGAAATGCCTTCCTTTTCTTATCAGATTTTTACGACACTCTGGAAAAAAAAGGGTATTTGACCCAGCTTCACACCAAACCGGGATCCTACTTACATTCCCATGCCTATAATTAATCCTACTCTAGATGAACCTTGCAAGACGGTCCGCTACTTGCAGCTTAGTACCTAAAGCGCGGAGTGCACTTGCCTGTGCAAACGCCATACATTTACTGTCAGCTCCTATGGTGCCAGTAGGCTTTCATGGAAATACACTTGAAGCATGGTATGGCGTGGTGGCAGACGATTTGCATTACATTGCCGTTCATAACATTTTAAAACACGACCCGACAATGTGGCGCTAATACCGCTTTCGCTACATTAAGCTGATCAGCAAGAATTTTCTCTCAGTACGAGCTTCAAGAGCAATCATGCAGCTTCACTGCAAGCTCAGCCACGCTGTTTGCTACGCCCATTATCCCTGATAATCAACTGCCTCCCGAGGTCCCGGGTTCGATTCCCGGCGGGGGATAATGACTGTGTTATTGTTTCTAGTTTGGTTAGGGCATTGCAGGCTGATCACCTGATTGTCCGAAAAGTAGGATGATCCATGCTGTCGAATGGGCATGTAAATAGTCGGTCCTGCGCCTGATTTCTCTTTGGTCGTGTCAGTCAATCTGTCCCATCAGAATAAGAGATTGAAGGAATAGAAAGTGCGCAGTTGGCCTATCTCCGGGAGATTGGCCGCCATCACCGAAAATTGGTGGGAGGACTATTATTATTATCCCTGATAGCCTGGTAATGAGAGGCAGAAAGTAGTTACTATAAATAAAGGCAGTAATTTGAAGAACCTTTTTAAAATATATCCTATTATTTTGTGTCAAAATTGTTTAATTACTCTTTTTTTGGCAGTAAGAATTAAACATAAATAAACCAAACCTAAAATTTTTGCATATCCGGTTTTAATGAATAAAATCAAGCTTAAAAACCGGTAATCTTAAAATGGTCTATGTTAATGTTATTTGAAGATATTTTAATTGTGTTTATATAAAAAAAGTTGTAGGCGATCTTGTACAGAAAAACATTCCTTTGAGAATTTTCTTTTTTTTCTATAAAACAGATGAATAGAGAAAAATAAGTTTAAGACTTACATCAGAGGCAAGTTATTATAAAACTGAGTTTGTCTAAAAAATAAGAGTCTTAGATTTTGTTTCTCTGTGATCTCTATTAAAATATTTTTCATTTCTTTGAAAATATATTCCGTTAAAATCCTCGTTGACATTCAAAAGGTAAAACCTTGGGGTGATACAATCCGTGTACGTAGAGGTGTGTATGTATGTATTAGTTTTTTTTTTAAATATCAAACTTTGTTAATTAAAACTACACAATTTCACTGACTAAACAAACGAACAAATTGTTTGATTCGTGTTGCAGCGTCAACTGTAATTACTGTCCATTAACAAACAAAATCGATTACTGTTCCAACGTGTTATTAGATTCAAATGTTTTTAGGTCAAAAGGTGATAGTTAAATAGTAGTAAAACCTTTTTGTTGCAATAATTGAAGTGTACAAATAACATTGCCACTAACAATGTAAACGGTAAAATGTATTTACCAATTTTATCAACTTTTGTTTTTTATCTTCTTATCAAATATAGCCTGCTAGTGGTTTGACACTTAGGCTCTCTATTCGGAGGTCAAGAAATTTTGAGGAAGACATAAAATTAATTTAAAAGTTCAAAAAGGAAAAGATAAAAATAGTTATTCGCCATGTTTTCGAATCTACGCATATTTCTACGATTCGTAGCACTGGGCTGCTACGCCGTAGCACTGTGGGCTGCTACGTCGTAGCTTCGGCTACGTGACTGGTTAATGTTGAAATAATTTCGTTTTAAATCCACATACCTACGTCTCTCTGTGTGTATATGATGTTATTTGTGCGATAAGAGTAATGATTAGACTAATATACGACTGTAGCAGTATGAACGTGACCGAATGCGGTAAGCGTAAAGTATGTAATGTTATTTATGTACTACACAGCGCTCGCATGCTCTTGATAAGTAGGTAACTAATATAATAACTATGCAATAATAATAACATATTATTGCAAAGTAGTACATATTTTTACGGTTTTTTATTACCACCGATTTAAAAAAAAACGTAGACTGTACAAAGTTGTTGCTGTCGTCCTATAATACCCCTCTGATACAAAGGGCCTTTAAGAAGAGCACGAAGTACAAGATAAAAAATATTGTTAGATATTCAGGAAATTCAGCTAGTATCAAAGAGGAAATAATTACACAATGACCCATGTATTCATGGCTCACACCACTACATCAAAGAAGCAGACATGATCAGATCATGAATGACTCACACCAAAACTCTTTGAATAGTTTCTAACTAGAGTCCCGTCACGCGCCGTACTTTACTTTTTACCTTCACGGTTGTTTCACTCCCGAAAGAAGATCCTCTCACCGGAAATAGAAATTCTGTTCTCGCAAAATGGGTTCGTATAATTCTCGTCCAATACATTGGTGTTATTTATGGTTACATACGAAGACAGGCGAAAAACACTTCTTAGGCGTTATTGCCGTGTGAGAGGCGAATAAACCGAAATAAATACAAACACGAAATCTCAATGGAGTGTACATTGTTACACGAAGTCTATATAAATACATTTTTCGTTCTTTTTTCACGAGAAACTTCTTTATATTTATTTTAGACTCCATGTCATTTATGTCATTTATGAGTATAATTAATAATAGGTACGTTCAAATTATAGTGCGACCGCCATAACTGTTCAGGCGGCGATTTTAGGGACTAGAATTTGTCTAGGTTACACTGACAGCAATTGAAGTAATGATAGCTATAGTGGCGACGTGACAGGTGAACAGATTTCGCGATCGATCTGAAGTACCGGCGCATCCTATAAAAATATTGAAATAAATATGACAACCAAATGCCACTAATATAAAACAGAAAATATTCCAGTGAAACTTAGGTATAAGGGACCAGTCTATCAGAACTTGAGAACAGCATCATATTACTTTGCTTTAAACCGTTCAAAACTGACAACTCGAAACTTCAGAGCGCATCGCCACAGACAAACTTTATTAATAGAGTTCATATTTCAATTACGTAACCTCTATCTAGAGCTTTTAACTATTTTGTTGAATTTATAGAAACTTTATCCCTCTCATACAAAGTTGGGACAACGGCAAACCACTGAAAATATCTGTAGTAGAAATATGTATCAGCTTGAATCAAAATTATAATACGTCAAACTTGTAATTACATATATACCTTTACCACACCTTTACTGTCATATTGTAAACGTCACTTTTCTGCTATCATAGAACAACACACAACACTATCAATATGGCGTAAAAATTATATGAATTTTTACAAGTAATTGATTTTACAGCAAACTGCAATGCGCGTTGTCTGATTGCTTGACTACCACCTACGTACCGAAAAAGTGCTATCTAGCTATGGATTGTAAAGGATTTCGTTTCCATGTCATGTGTGTTTATAGACAGGAAGTATTCAAGCTGATTCTAGCACATTTTGGTGAGCAGGCCATAACCGTACTTAATCATTTCCGTTCATCAATCGATAGTTGTCGACACTGTGCACTCCACTTCAATTGGTCGCCCTCGCCGCTTATCGAGAGAGAAAACCACACCAACTAACGAACGGGCACTGTTTTATACGAAACTAGTTATAGCTAGTTACAATGGTCGTATAGTCCAGCCTGTAAATTCTGCATGACGTCAGATAACTTAAAAGATAATGGTAGAGATAGGTATGTTTCCGCAAAGTACAGGAACAAAATAATTAAGAAATTTCGTATATTCTTCAATTTGGTATTTTATTCTAATTTTGCTACAGAAAAAACTTACCTGTAAGGCTATCTATAGAAAAAGCTATCGCGTAAAATTTGCCTCTTTTCAAACAAGAAAAAATATAGTGAAAATTAAAATTGTGAATTCAGGAAGAAACATGGATATATAGCTTTATTCACAAAGAAAGAGTGGATTATTTGAGTGGGTAGGGTAGGTGGGTACAACAAGATAAAGTATAATATTCTTGGAAAGGCAGGCATTATGAGCGAAAATAGACTTTTCAATCCCTTTGAAACGCGCTGTGTGTAAGCAAAGCATTGATATGGTTACCTATATAAAATACTGAGAATATTCCAGCTTCAGTCTTGTATTCATTTTAAATAAATATCAGTTAGGTACAAGGATACACCTTTCACTCTTACAAAGATTATTTATACCATTAATTTCAATTATATAAATTGTATAGGAAACCTAAAACGCAGTTTTTTAATAGCGCGGTAAATCGTACAGCCGTACGCAGAATCGATCGCACCTATTAAAAACATCTAATCAAAATATCATATAGTTTCATTAGGTACATTGTTTTCATGTTACACAAATTATTAACATTATCTTGTTACATCGATTTGATGTCATATTTTCGAAAACACGTTCTAATGTAAACAATACGTATTCTCATTAGAATTGCTTAAATTAAACACGTACACATGTTATATCCCTCATAATCTTGTTATCGCCCGTAGTTTAATAAATGATGTAATATATAGGTTTAAATGCGAAAGTAACTCCTTCTGTCTGTCTGTTTGTTACCTATTTTTGCTTAAACGGCTGAAAAGCTGAAATAAATAATAAAAAATAACGATGGTATTTATTAAATTATACCGCGCTCGGCCACTCCTGGCAGACGGCGTCACAATTCATTTGCTTATATTTATTATATTTGCGAAGATAACTTTTCTGTCTGTTACTTCAGTATATCTATAACCTGTAACAAACCGACAGAAGTAACGGGCATAAATAAATAATTGATAACTGAAAAGAAATAAAAGAAGTGTGACGCCGTCTGCCAGGAGTGGCCGAGCGCGGTATAGTCTTTTGTTTTTTTAAATTAAAAAACAAAAGGCGGACAAAGTACTTTTTACACTTTTTATAAAGATTTTATTTAATTTAGCAGGACGATAGATGGTATGATAAGATGGACGTAGGCTAATATCTCGTTCCCAAAATGAGTGATATTTCCTAAAATTAAGGCAACTTTTCAGCGGTTAAATAACTCATACCCACGGGAAAACGAACTTATCTAAACACGGGTGAAACCGCAGGTAGAAAAGCTAGTGATGTTAATATTCAATAGCAAACATGATGACTTTATCGTTCCAAATTGTAATAACCGCGATAAGGTTCGTTTGGAAGCTCTCTCCATTATTGTGTTTTATTGCGCACAATGATCGTTGAAGTTGTCGTTGGCGTCACGTTGGTTTATGTTACTCAGTTTATGAGTAGCTCGTACTATGTCGTCTCAAGTGAATGTTATGAGAAGAGTATAGCTCACTTTACTAAATATCAGCTTTATTTTCCCTCTGAAGAAAACAATCTCGAGTATAATTATTTAATTAATGATTAACTTATTATATTTTGTTTTATTTAATTTCTCCAAAAATAAAATAAAACATACTCCAACAATACCGAATTCTTATACAACATTCAATTCATTATTTTCATTCCTCACAGAAGGAAAACATAAACAGACAGCATACCGTCCTATGAAGACATCGCCTACTGACCCATATAACCCCGTAACACGGAAAAGCTTCGGCCTTAAGGACTCTACACACCTAAATCACCAACAGTCGGCAAAAAAATAGGCGATAAAAAAATATCAGACACACAAAATAAATAATCACGCCTTTAAGTTTGTAAATTTCTGAAGGTTATTTTAGATATGAGTGTGTATTGCAGTAGTAATAAGTTGTCAGCCTGCTCATAAATTTTAATATACCAAACCCCTTGAAACTCATTATTAAATTTTACAAAATACCGGGTGTAAGGAAAAGCTACATGATTTTACTGGAATTCTTTGCCGGCAAAAATGGCTAACATTTTTATTCGAATGTCTGTGGCTTAGGTTTGTAAGATGGGTAGGGCTGAAAGTTGCCCATGATTCTATCCAAATTTTGCTGCAGTCAGTTGCCGACATTTGTCACCGACTGCCGGCGGCAGTGTGAACAGTCCTTTAAAATTGAAACTCTCAGTGGGTAGCGAACAAGACGTGGGTGATGTTGCATACAAATCAGCTGACCCTCGGTCCACAACTGCCAATCAAAACGCATGGTGGAATGGATCCTGTTGAGATATAAGTGACGTAGACAGAAAAAAACGATTACTATAAGTTCCTAAATTCCAGAGACCGTCTATAGGTATACGGAGCAGGCAGGGCGTCAACGATATTGTAATAGTTCATCTGCGCCACATCTGACAAGTTTTGAGAGCCATTTTAGAAAGAAAAAACTTATGTATTGCTAAACTTATGGTAAGTTATCAGCCATTCACATAATTTGCAATACGAGGATAACCCTCTTCATCCTCTACTGATATCTACAATTTGTCCAGGAAGAGAAGCTGCTGGAATATTCTATATTTTTTATCGCTCCCTGTCCCGCATAGAAGACCACGTCTTCTATTAACCCATATAATCCTGTAATCCGTAAACACGGTGAACCTTCACCCTTATAGAAGTATAAACACACGGCGCGGGTGATGTTGCATATAAATCAGCCGACCCTCCGTCCGCTACTGCCAATCATGTAGTGAGATGGTTTGTTAGAGATCATCAGAACTAAAGAAATACGTACCAGTAGGGCCGAACATTCGTCGTGAAGTTGTTTTCTCTGGAAAATCGTAAACTGATATACGTGTACTACATTGAATAACTCGATCTGCTGGCAACTGTAGCTATTGAGCTGTTTTCCCTCACTTGTCGAAGACTTGTGGCAGAGAAAACTTTGCTAATCACCGTTCGAACGGCCACTCGTTTGAGAATAAATTACGAGCAGGAACTTTCCACCAAGTAATTAAGTTACCTAAGTAAAGTTTCTACTCACTCGGGAATTTCAGAAACATAATGTCTGTACTTCGGTCTGTGGCTTCGGAATTAACCGCGAATGCGTAATTACTTTCATCTGAGAAAGATTATGTTAAATTCCAAGGTAGACCATAAATAAGACGTAAATTATGATTTAGTAGCATTCTGTCATCAACAGATTAATTTTAGTCGCTCGTATTTTTTTTCCTGCCTCGATAAACTGCGGAGCTAAATCGAATGCAAAATTTAAAAGCCTGCAATCCAAACTCAAGTGGCAGTAAAGAGTAATAAGAGATTAAAAGCAGGACGGAATCACCTGTCGCGTACACGATCAACAGGAAGCGGGTCCGGGCGAGGCTGAGAGCAGCAGCCGCGCGGCAGAAGCGGTCGCCAGTCGCCGCCCAGCCGCCCATCGCGACGCACGCTGCGCCCGCCCGCGATACCACGCGCCCTCTCTACCATCCGAACAATCCAACTAAACACTCTACCCGACTGTATCTTATCTTATCTGCTCCACTCGGACAACCCAAAATCGTAATAAATTATTCACGAAAACAAGTTCTTACGTGAAAGACAGTTGGAAGTTTACTAAGTGCAAACGGATACGAAGGACTCTCCCTTTTAAGAGCTTTTTTCGCCTCAGGCTGGGTAAGTTTTCAAATTCTTCGGTTTTATTTGAGATGCTTGTAATGTGTATGTTATTTGCATTAGGGTAGTAAACCTTGTTTGATGTGACGGTATTTTGTTCTACGGAATAGTTCAGTTTCATAATGTTAAAATACAAAACAAAAATTATTGTTGAAAAGATTTAAACGTTTTGATATGAATGCCATGTGTTTTTAAATGCCATTTTAAATTATAAGATGCTATCAGAAACAATATCTGTAGCCACTAAGCACTAACAATAGAACATTATTGTACATTTAAATGAAATTGTCAAGACAATCTGTTTTTGAAATGTAAAAGACACTCTGAGCGACGAAATATTTTAAACTTAGTTAAAAGCCATTTGCGCAACGCTGAAAGTTTCAAACTTTTATAACTTAGTTGTGTAAGATTTTTATTTTTTATTTATGTTATACGACAGAGATCTTACATACATTTAGGTGCATAAACAGATCCTACTTGGGCGCCAGCATAGAGTCTAACGCCCAATGGCATTATGATATTTGTCAATACAGATCAAAAACCTAATGCCTGCTGCTTTTTTTCTGACTAAGTAAGGGTCAATTCAACGTGGCGTGGGGAGCGACTCCTTTGTGACCACTATCAGAGAGATCTTCATATTATCATACAGAGCGTGTTTGAAGATTAACAACTAAATATACTGGAAAACGGCCTTAGATTGATGTATGGATAACATAAATTAGATGGTTACTAACTACAGAATAGACTTCCACAATGACCATACCTCGGTTCCTATCTAACTTGTGCATTTATCATGCAAATAAATATAGTTTCTTTACTCGCTCATTGTAGTCAGTATTTTCGTTTGTTCTACTTTTGCTATTTTGAACTGTGAGTTTTTTCTTACAATTTTTAGTTTAGAACTTTTAGTTTTACCAAGAAGTACAAGTACGTACAAGTTTTACCATCAAATTATTTCTTGTTCTCTACTGTTATCTGAAAACAGTGATCGGGCGACATAAGCTCTAAAGCGACGTGATTCTCGCGAAGATGCTTGAAGAATGCATCTAGTTGTACCACAGGAATTTTCTAGTAGAGAGCTTCGAGGGTTTTTAAGTAAAATTTTGATGATATCCATATAGGATCCAATACATTTTATACCATACGCTATTATGTCATGAGGGTGATTGTGATATGCGAGTACGTTACATAAATTATACTCGACGCCACTCAAGGATTGCGTGTCACGTAATTAAGTTGATGAGTACCTCGTGTCGCTTTTACACCGAGTCTTTAGTTTTGAAGTTAGGGTAAAGGATATTATATTACGTATTATGAATATCAAATTTGATTTAAATCACGCCTTATGGGGTAGGGGCATTATCAAAGGTTTAATATAGCAGTGGTACTCACAAACCAAAACCACAGGTGCTACGAGATCTTAGCAGCGCAAAACAACTAGAAACGTAGTATGAGGTAATCATTATCATCATATATTTATTGAACGATGCTCAATAGCCACGATTATCACACCACCGTAGTAAGTAGGTATAATTGAAGCAGCTTTTAATTACATTACCTACATTATTATTATTAGAATAAATAGAAGAATACTCTTATAAACTTATTTTCTAATACACCCTTTACGCTTTTTGTCAAATGGAAATAAAATTGTAATTGCTGGTTAAGTATCAATTCTCTCAGCTATGTCGATGCTTCGTGTTTTAACCCTTTACGGCATATGAGTCCAAATATGACCACAATTTTTTTATCAGTTATTTTCACTCAGTAAAGGTAACTAAACAAAAATAAACTATCAAAAATGGGTGGTCATGGTTTAATAAGATACCTGCGTCAAAGTAGCTTTACAGTTCTAAGTATATTATTTTCATGAACAGCTATCAAAACATTCGAAAAGTCCACATGAAATTTATTTTGGTTGTAAAGTTAGATTGCGTCTGCTAAAGTTACTTTGACATCAGGTAGATTTTATCTATATTTGCAACTTCAATTTTAAAGTAAAACTGACACTGTGAATAATTATATGGATATCGTGTATATTCATTAGTAAAAATTTTAATAGGTAAATGTAATTTCTTTTAAAATTTAACGATTCGAGAGCGTTTTTTTAATACGTAAAAAAAGTAAAGTTGAGAGCTATCCATCATCTCTGGTCCTGGCGATGGCATCGTAATAGGCGAACGTTTTGGTCTATTTATTCCCAACCAAATTTCTTGCATATTTTGTCAGCGCTTGAGATCTTTTGTTGCACAGGCTTTTCTATTTAAGCCGCCAGAAGCTCCAGTTTAATATATGAGCTTGCGCCAGACAGAGAAAAGTCAACTCTTTGTGAATATTGGAGAGTTGGAATGGAATTAGTACGCAAAATATATACAATATAATTTATTTTAAACAATAAATACAGAGTAATATCTGTTTCATATATTTATTTCATTTACCATAAATAGTATTAGAAATATGCGTCTTGTTTAAAGTTAGTACACGAAATTATGCAATACTAATATTTAATAAAAACAATTTTCGATTTCGAAAAGGTTACTTTATAAACCTTTGTACAATTCAAGACAGACAATGGAAATGCGTACAACTCATCTCATCTCATTTTCGTATCTCAGAAAACAAAACATTGATTCTGTTTTCAATCAGAAGAAGGTGAAGGGAAAGATGTTTTCAGACGATCTGTAATTTCAGCGCAAGATTCCACGGATTCAATTTAAAATTGAAGCTCGGGAATATTTAATCGGGTACGTAAATTAGTTTAACTTGAAACAGCAAGCTCAATTTAAAATTTTAATTCAAGTATCTTACTGGACAAAGTTTATTTCAATTATCGAGTAAAAAATATTCCCTAATTCGATATTATCTAATAGGGTTGAGAAATGTAGTTCGTTTTCAAGGAACTTTGGTAACTTTATTGATTTAGATTTTTTTTTCAATACTAAGTCAAAGTAAAACGATGTGCATGCTATGATTAAGGATAATTATTTGTGTATGTTTTTATCATTCTTTACTTAGCCGAATAAATGAATAGTACCTATGTAACCATACAGTGTGCAAAACAAACACCAAAGAATGATTTACCTACTTACGTTTCTAAATAAATATATTATTAAATATATATTTCATGTTCTAAAATGAAGTAAAACCACTGTAGCAATGTAAAATTTATAAAAATTGGCTAGGTGTACATTACATACTCTATACCATTATGATTTATATGATTTTATTTTTCTAGACAATGTCTCTAGCTATATGATAAACGGACATAATAATATTTGACACAATACTTTTAATATCTTTCAGTAACAAGACAGCTTCTGTTCATTGAGGGCGGAGCGAAGAGCCTGACGTGGACACCCTGAATGGCTTTAATTAGACTAGACGCACCTATATACCATTGTCTCCGAAGATTATTTTGTTATACATATACCTACATGAACATACTTGGGGTAGCTACGTTAATATAAAAAGGGTAAACTTTAGATTATCTGAATACATTTTCCTAAACCACTATCATCTCGCTTTCAACTACACTCCTGAAAAAGCGCTTAGGATAGTATTTATTTTCTCATGGTATAATGCAAGTGATTTAGCCGGCCCAGTGCATGATACTGAAGGTATTAAGAATGCAGGTTGCGGCCTATTCCCTAGTTAGACTTACTTCTTTTTGTCTATACCACTCACATAAAGACATTTTATAATATCAGTTTAGAACATAAACTGAAAAATACCTAGTTGCTCATTAGTACATAAATATAGTAAAGGTATCATACTTACTACACAAACTTTTTCGATTTACTGACGAAAGTTCTACAAACCTTAAAAAAAACTGCAAGTATAACTATAACAATGACCTTGATTTAGGTATATTCAAGTTTAATTTAGGTACATCAGTCCGCCTCCTTCGATGACAATCCCTCAAACTTACTTCTAGGTACTTGTTCGGAACTCCAAACTACTTCGATCCGTCTTCTCCTCTGTGAAAATTTTATCTTTCTGAATACAAAATTGCGTCAGTGTGTGTGTGTGTGTGTGTGTAAATTTATGTTTTGGATTTTTGGATGAAGCAACAAAAGAAACAAACGTTTTTAACAAAAAAAAAGCCATGACAATTAACAAGAATAAACTAAGCTCTAGAATTACATTACGAACTCCACAAAAATTCGCGCCTAAAAATTAATTGAAAGAGAGAGTCCGCTTAGAGTAACTTCCTTTCCATTGTTCGGAGTTTTTCGGCATTATTTTTAATGCTATTATGGAGTCAGTTCGGAACCGTAGCTATTCTTGTAATTGTTTCTATCTGTATTTTCTTCGTATAAAAAGATCGTATTATTTAGTTTGGGATTTCTTCGTGATTGCTACGAAATTGAAGTAAATTTATTTTTCGGCTATTAAACGTAATCATAACAAGATCATCATTAAGTATTATGATCGAGAAAATATGAAATCAAATTTATCGCACAAAGAAAGTAATTTTCTGTAATATTTGATATCACAGTGCTAGTTTCATTTCTAAAACATATGAGAAACAACAAAAATTCTGCTACTTTGAAATGCCGTCCCATTGCTCTAAAATGATTATCTATTCGCGTTATATTTTTTGACAACTTACCTATGATGATCTTGTCATGTCGATATTTTAGACTCTTAAGTTATATAAATTTCAACTAATTAGGTACCCACTGCGACGTCAGTGGCGTCACCCAACCCAAAACTTTATAATCATCATCTAAAATATCCACGTGATACGGAATCGCATCAGAGATCTTCTATGCAACACACATATACCTACACACTGTCAGATGACCTGAGCTGATTGATAATCTTGAAGGAAGTTAATAAAATTTAAATAAATAAAGTAAGTCAACCCATATAACTAAAAAAATACTTTTATTTTAGAGCTTTGTATTTCATAGGGTCATACGAAACTTTTTTTTTCGTTAGGCAAAATTATAAGCTCCATATAACTTTTCTTTATATCGGATTATAAAAAAACTTTTAATTTAGTCAGAATGAAGAGACTTGAGAAGTCCACGGTTTTTATACATTTAAAAGTTATTATGAATTTGAAAAATAAATGAGAAAGATTCATTGCAAGAGCATCTCATCAAAATTAAGGAGATAAGACTTTATAGTCATGTCTTAAAAAACAAGGTCGCAATTTCGGCGTAAATATAGGTAAAATACATAAAAAAGATACATATTTTACCTATCATACATCCTCCTTTTTTATAAAATTGGTTAAAACTCAAACATTAGTTAAGTAGTAAGCCCTGTCTTTCCAAACATTTTTTTATATACAAAGCAAATGTTGCTACTTGTTGCTAAAGACAGTGCTCCTTAAAGCTTCTGACACACTGGCGCGGCCTGCGGTGGCGGTGACGGTGGGTGATCTCAAACACACGCGAGCACAATTTGTATGAAAATAGCTGTCCGCCACCGCAGGCCGTGCCAGTGTGCGAGAGGCTTAACAAGGCACGATGTCTCATGACAGTTGCCTCGCGATGAGGGTCTAAGGCCGCGCCCCAGTGAGGCCCCAGCGTCTGCCGGGTATTTATTGGAATTCCCAAGTCCTGTGATTAACGGCAACACCAAATTCGGTATCACGCGAACCGTGACAAAAGGCTGGTTAATAGCTCCGAGAATTTCGTTGATTCTCTTGTATGATCAGTTTTAAACATGACAATAATTTTTTGTTTGCAAGCAAATTGTAGGTATTATTTTATTCAATAACTATGACATGGAGTGATTGCTAGCAATATTAAATGCATGTCAAACATCTGAGTCACAGTCTCAAAATACGATGAAAAATTCGAATTTATTACTTATCGATGTTGTTATTTAAAATATATTTAGAAAATCTGTTATCGGCTTATAGCTACAGCTTAAAAAAGTAGACCTTATTTTTTTCTTAAATGTGTTTGTTTCTTTTCAATAATAGGATAAATTTTACTATGAGGATTCTCAGAATTATTTTTGATATATAAAACTTCTTACAAAAATAATAATGTTGATTTAACTGATAAAATATGTATTAGTATTTTTTTTCTCCTGTTCTGAGAAGGGCCTAATTTTTCGTGTCAGAACACGGGATTCGAATGTGGCGTAGCAGCTACGCTCATAGAGTATTGCTACGAGAGCTCTACCAGTTTCAACAATGATCTAAATGAAAATATAAAAAATCTTTTATGTAAAAACCTTCGTCATATTTGACACAATGGAAAGATTAGCTCATCTTTGCATTAAAAAGATAATCCTCTCTGAAAGATTTTCAACGTTCGTAGGGTTTTACTCTATTATTAACGCAGGACATGCTTCTAGACAGATTTCATGTGAATATTTTTCAAATGGTATAACATCAGTCGCATAAGGTACGTTGTTATTCCTTACCATTGTCTATCATATCTAGTTTAGTAAAAATAAGCAAGAATAAATACTTATAAAATTGAGTTTAGAAAAGTGTACTTCATTTTTGTTATAAACTAAATATTACTTTTCTAAACCATTTCCCAAATAGAGACACTGTTGGGCCTGTTTATACAAAGCCATGCGTAATTAAAGCCCACGGGCGGCGGTTGAGGGCCAATCCCAATATTGCGGGCGGCAGGAGATTAGGCGCTACATCACATCACCGTCTAATGGATTTACTGTATTGACCGTAAACATACGCGCCCTTTGTTTACTCCCAACCTCCTCATAATTACTCACTTGTCACTTTTATTTACTTTACATTGAAGTACTTACATACTTGCCAGTGAAAATGCATAGGTACCTCATGATGGCAAAGGAATCATCATCATCAGCTCATATAAGTCCCCACCGAAGAGCACGAGCCTACCCTGAAATAGGGTGATCAGACCTAAGTCACGTCGACCAGGTGGCCCAGTACGAAAGAAATATAAGATGTGATTTTTTTGACAATATTTATTTTGTTTGAACTCATGAAACTGACGATTTTTTTCGCAAGAAATATTGAAAAAAAGAGTTTGATCTTCCCATAGATATGGTGTTAGCTGCCCGTCATTTTATATGGGAGGAACATCATAAATATATTGAAGTTAAAAAAAAGGAAGTTGATAATGAAACGCATATTCTCAAAACCTGTCATAGTCGCCAATATTCACTGAGTCAAGCAAGGGCCAATTTGAGTGTTGTGGTATAACGGCCATACCAGCTTACCGCCTGAGGGATTTCAGGCATTGACCGTACATACTCACATGCTCGACCCTTTGTTTACACCCACACAGCCATAATTACTAGCATGTAGCTTTAATTAACTTCGCGTCTTATAATAACAGCTTTCAGGGAGCCGAAATACATATTCATGATGGCGAATCTCTGTAATACAACTAACGAGCAAAACAGTGCAGAGGAATGCTGACCAAAGTGAGGTGTAATAACGTAAACTTAATTCTCTGTTCAGAAGGACAGTTTTATTTCTTCTCCATCCTATTTATACATCTCTAATACTAAGCTTTTTATTCCAAATGTGTCGAAGAATATATTGCACAAAACGAATCTTTTTTGACAAAAAAAAACAATTATAATAGTGAATCAAAAAACACTTTTTTTTAAACTTATAAATATTCCAAGAATGCCATATATTCTCCCTATCGTGGACATAAAATTGTTTATACCGACAAAGTTATTAAGAGAAATATTGCGGCCATTCCAGCTCCTATTCGTATTTTTTTAATAGCCTGCATTCTTGTCTTTATGCTGCTTCTCAACGCGAGACTGGCCGTCGTAAAACGCAGATTCCGCTTTAATGAATATTTTTTTTTTCAAGTTAGCTAAGGTATTTTCCGATTTCTTTCTTAGAAGAATTCTTACATGTCTTTTTTGTTTCAGGTACTTCAAAGTCTCATGAGAGTCTCGACGTTCGTGCAACGCTATTAGTAATATGCTGTCAATGAACCTTATTGAAAGTGTAAACAGCGAAAGGGTGCTTTTTTGGCAAATCTTCATTGAACCTAATAGAAATGTAGCTCATGTGAAAACACAAAACTAATTATTAGTAAATTTTCGTCATATCGATCGGTGTCTATATCAAAATATATCAACATAGTAAAATTTCGTGAGTTATTCTTATATAGAAGTGTGTGTTTAGTAGATTCAGCAAGTCAATGTGAACAATCAGTGTCGTATTTATTGTGTAGTGGTTGTGTAGTGCAGTGAAAATGAGTTTCCTGTCGTCGATCGGTCAGTACGTGACGAGCATGGCGGACAGCGTGGCGGGTCTGGCGCTGTCACCGCGCCGCGTGCCGCCCCCGCGGCACCGCTCCGCTGAGGAGTCGCAGCAGCCGCCGCCGCAGCCCTCCACCGCCACCATGCGAGGTAGGTACTTAGCGTGCTGGTATAGTACGTGACGAGCGTGGCGGACAGCGTGGCGGGTCTGGCGCTGTCACCGCGCCGCGTGCCGCCCCCGCGGCACCGCTCCGCTGAGGAGTCGCAGCAGCCGCCGCCGCAGCCCTCCACCGCCACCATGCGAGGTAGGTACTTAGCGTGCTGGTATAGTACGTGACGAGCGTGGCGGACAGCGTGGCGGGTCTGGCGCTGTCACCGCGCCGCGTGCCGCCCCCGCGGCACCGCTCCGCTGAGGAGTCGCAGCAGCCGCCGCCGCAGCCCTCCACCGCCACCATGCGAGGTAGGTACTTAGCGTGCTGGTATAGTACGTGACGAGCGTGGCGGACAGCGTGGCGGGTCTGGCGCAGTCGCCTCGCCGCGCGCCGCCCTCGCGCCAAAAACATTTCTGTCTATGGAAAAAAAATATAAGTAGCGATGTTTAGTCTTAGTTCTTAGAGAGAAGTAAGAAAGAATTTCTACAAACAAAAAGAAATTATTACTTTCGGATAAACTATCTTCTAGTTTAATTTCTTAAATGTTTAGAATTTTCCGAATATTTGAACTATAATTAACATAAAATATTTACCATCCTACATAGGTAAATGACATGTCAGTCTAACGGCTTGAGTAGCTAACTGCGAAGTCAAACTAGTTAAAACTGTATCCGGGCGAACACACTGGCTGGCAAACTTGTCATTTGGTTAGTTAAGGGGCCATGGACAGTGACGAGGGCAAAAACATCAAGTTTCAGGTAGTTTCGTTTATCAGTCATTTGGGAAGGGCTAATTTATTGACTTAATAGCCTAATAGGTGATTTGAACTGTGACGTAATACTGAGCCCTCAGAAAAATCCTATAAAATTGTATAATAATTAAACGTGTCAAAAATAACTGCTGTTGCTACGAAAAGCCCAGACAATTAAGTAGGTTTTTTTTTTTTACTTGGAACGGGTTAGCTCTTGACTCTAGACACAAAGGTCAGTGATGATCGTGACAGAGTCGACGATGGAGCGAGCTAACCCAGAAGACGCCTGTTAAGGTACTGGTAGTCTCACGCACCGACGGAACACAGCAAGCTGTTTGGCGCCGAACTCCGGTGAGAGGGTGGTGGACGTGTCGATTTAGCTTGTCGTTACTAATATTATTTTTTACCAATTTTTAGTTTTATTTCAAAATTTACGTTACACTTTATTCAAAAACATGCAAGAAATAACAAGACAGATTATGTGAAATAAAAGAAAAAAAAAATCGAGCGACCTTGAAATACTGTTTCATCAAATCATCACTTTACCGATCAAAATTACCACAGATTAGTCTTGATATTTACAAGTCGATTTTTGAATCTCTTATTTGAAATATTTAAATAAAATACTCAAAACTATATGATGACATGAAATTGAATCAGACATTTTGTTGTTGGAAATAATCTGTTCAAGTAAATTGAAAGTGCTTCCCGCACAGGAGTAGAGCGATTAGAAGAGATAATCACCAATTAGCAGACAGTTGAGCTCCTCCCACCCAGACCAACCGGGCTTTTTACTTTGTGTTGCTCGAATGCACTTTGCTTGCTTGCAAATCCTTTTTTCAATGCATTTTCTTGTAATGTGGTTTCCCGCACATACGCTATTTTCACTTTACTAAATTTTCTTTTCCTCTGTACAAAGTATTTTTCTGAGTCCAAAACGAATCTTTATTTCATAGAATCTACTACTTTATTTTGTAGTTTTTAGTAGTTTTTTTTAATACAGATTTGTATTTTATTTTATTATACCATTTTTAGAACGTAGAGTGTCAGGAAGAATACAAATACGCCCTTATCAATAAACTTGTTTTATCATTATCAGACATGCTTATCAGTTTCGCTAGGCACTTGTGTTAAACACAATTGCTACATACCTTGTGTCATGTTACGATTTTTATATTTACTGCACTTTATAAACCTTATAAAATTATTACATAATCCGTAGATACGTCTTTCTTTAGCCCACTTAAAGCATCAAATTACTGATTTCATTTAATATTTTTAAGATCTGTAGGTATTTACTCCAACCGCTTGATAAAAAACACTTACTTCCATCTTTTACCTATAACACCGAAGTGGTTTTAAATAACATAAAAACAAATTAAAAACTAAATTAAACAGTATTTAATTAACTTTATTTATTCCACGAGAATAGGTTTCAAAATTAGATTTTAGACATTAGAATTGCGCAATACTCATCAAAAGTTAAATGGGGAGTACATTCCATTGTACTTACCTACAACTTATTTTCAAGTAATTTCAATGGTGCGAACAAGTAGACAACTTGAGTTGAGTTTGCGGTCCCGCGGGCGTTGTCACTGCGAAGAACTCAACTCAGTCTGTTTTGTACTAAACACTCCACAACGAGGGAACCATTCATCTCAACTTATTCTTCCTTTCCCAAAGTTGACAGCTTCAATTAATTACAATAAGCCGAGAAACCAACTTGTTTCTCATAGATTAGGTGAACTCTCTTCTGATGTCAGATTTCAAAAGCTCTTGGAGTGTCAAGCGATGAGTGAACTCAGAATAATTGTCGCGAAGTTAGTGTTAAGTAGCTAGTTCAAGTTTCAGCTAATTGAAGGAATTAGTTTCTTGGGAAATTGTATACTATGGAAATAAAACAGTTCTTAAAGAATCCTGAGGTGTCATAAAAATATTAAACAATTTTGGTGTGAATCGTGATTTGTAGAAGTAGTTTGGTCCAGGTGTTTCCAGTCGAAAAAAATGTATAAAAAATACCCATTTGTACTATAAGGTAATACTTTTAAAGTTAGATAGGTAGGCATGCATGCTTACCTAGAACAGTAGTATTTTATTTTCAATTCAGGAAAATTGTTATTCAATATCGTTTCCTTCTAATTAAAACTGCTACGCTTTATTTAATACTGTAAGCTTTTGAGCTAGCACGTGTAAAGATATGGTTGATCGCTCCTTTTATATATGTACTGTGAAACCTATCGTAACGAGCATCAATTATCTGTTTAGAATTTACATTTTATATTGAAATATAACATCTACTAAAGGATTGAAAGAAAAAAAACAACTAAGTATAAAATGCTAAGGGCTATAAGAAGAATTTTATAGAAGATTTTCGTTGTAATAGATTGAATAAGAATTCTTCAGAGCGTGGGTACCTGTTTACTTGAACTGTTTTCATGATAAACTAAATAAAATAAATATTTTTCTTAGTTGTTAGTGACATCCTACGTTATTTTATTACGCCCACACCACACATTGTTTGCTGTATTCGTTACGTCAATATTATCATAAGCGACCAACGCGAATAGTTATATAAAAGACTTATACAATATTGCAAGAAAATGTTACAATAGATCATCATCATTGTCATCATCAGCCTTTACTGCTGGATATAGGCCTCTCATATATAGGTTTCATGAGTAAGAGAAAACTTTTTCCTTGCTTTTATTTACCAGCAGCCTCTTGTCCATAATAAAAATATACTAAAGTTATCTGTATGTGTCAGGTTTTCCCCGCGTGGTGCCGACGGAGGGTGCGTCTGCGCTGAGCGCGCGCCGGCGCACGCTGGACTGCCTCGCCCCCGCCGCCCCGCCCCGCCGCGGCGGCTCCCTGCGCATGCCGCGCCACCAGCCGCCCCCGGAGAAACCCACCATGGCGTTCTGCAAGCGCCGCCTGTCCTGGCCCGAGGTCGACAACTCTGTCAACTCTGGGTAAGTTTAGAAGAACAAGGAAACGCAAACTCAGAGCCGCGATATAGGCGCAATAGTCATGTTTGTTTTAAACTTTCGCGCTTTGTACACATTGTTGTCTCAAAATACCAATTTTAACTAACCGCGCTCAGTCAGACTCGTTCAATAATAATAATGTCAACATCACAAGTTATGTCCGTACACAAGAAAATAAACATCTGATTTGATGATCTGGGTATTTCTATTACGTATATATTTTTGTACAAAAGTTTTATGCGAGTTTGTTTGGGGTTTCTGTTCAACTTTCCGGAATTTTGACTTTTAAAACAACGATTTCATTTAGCAGACAACAGATAAAGTTCCGAAACAATGGGCTTAACTTTTACTTTCGTTTTATGTTCGCGAGTTGGTAATTCGAGAGGGCTCTTTAGAACTTCCTTCTGGATAAGAAAAATATGTGTTTTTATTACTGAAACGGGAAACGAGGAATACTCTTGGAGGTTTCTTGGTGATTCTAATCTTAAAATTTGGTAAATTTACTTCTATAATATTCAACATAATACATTTTACTTACTAAATTAAATATAAGTTCACAAATTGTTTTAAATTAACGACTATATTGTTGTCTTCAGTAAACTCTTGTTGCGTATTGTTTGCTTTCGATCTCATTCGTAGAACATTCATTCCGGATTCTCAATTAACTTGGAGGATTGCCGCAACAAAGACCATCAAGACAAATAACGTTATTGAGGAAATTCGGGCTCGGATGGATATTAACGTGTTTCCTACGAAGAGGAATTGCAAATCAGCCCCCGCCGCTGCGAACGAACGATGCCAGTCAAGTGAAGTGGTTTTAGGTACGGTACGAGTATATGTGCCATAATAGTGGTCCCAACAAACTCTATATTATGTCTTTATTATTATAATGTAAGCGGATAGTGACATCGAGACAAACTTAATTAGGATTTAGCTATGTCTTTTAACATGACAAATTGTTTTATGTATATGTTGGTAATAAAAAAAAAAACGTATTGATAATTATCGCATTTGTGGCCTATTGATAGAATTCGCGGATTTAATTCCTATAGGTAGGTATTTACCTATAAAAATATTGGTATTATCGCTAAGTATTCTAAGTTCATCTCCAGTTTACTTTACATAATCAATACAAAATAATCTGTTTATTTGAGAAATTGGGTATTTGTCATGGTCTGATAAAGGTTATTATACAAAAATATATCACACGCCTATCAGGGAGCTTGGTGACAGGTTTCAGGCCGTCTGAGAGGTGTCTATTTCTTAGATTCACAACCCTTACGAAAGACTGGCTTGGAAAGATACTCTTGTGTTTGCTTCTAAAAAGGTCTATCATACTTTATAGTTATATATTTCATCGAAACATGTGACATATTGCACCTACTACCAGAGCAACAATAGAAGTCTAGCAACATTGAAAACGGTTACGGGAGACAAGTCACCTAATTTCCTATTCGAAGGGAGTTTAATTTTAGTAATGGCTGACTATAAACAAAAGGTGTCGCGGCTCAGTGGGTACCAAGGTACCAGCATCTCAAATGGTGCGGGATGAGAAAATTTATCCCTAGGAGCGCATTCGCCTGGCACAATATTTTCATTAAGGGCTACCTAACATCAACAAGAAAAAAAATCGCGTATTTTCTATTAGGTAACTTTATCAGTAACTTATATGCTTTCTAAATTTGACCAGATTGAAATTATCTTCTTCCGGCAATTACGCAAGTCAAATATGCAAGTAGTTTACAAATAACTACGAGGAATGTAGTGCGCCAAGTTGCACCTTAATTTATAGTAAAAAGTCATTTACTTATGGTAGGTATTTTTCATCTGAATGACTTCAATCAATATTGCTCCACGTCCTCCAAAATGTCCTAGAGCTCACAAAAAACGTTCTGAGAATAAGAGAAAGCATAAATTCCCGACGCGATACTTCGCTACACACAATGAAGAGCTTACCGTAATAAAAGTGGTTTTATGTGAACATGTAGGTGTGTTTGCACGTATTTCACTGTTAATTAGGCAATTTCCTTTTCCTAAGACGTTTTGTCTCTATGGAGTATTTGCGCAGAGCTGGTGAACTGATAGGTCGGTTAGCCACGGCTCCTCCTACGGGACAGCTCGCATAATTGCCTCATATCCCTAATGGGAGCAATTAGGGCCTGCGAAGCGCCCATATCCTGTACATGGGAAATTCAATTTGTTGTCCTCCGGCCGTAGTTTACGTATTTATAAAGGTCGCATGCCGGCCTTCTGCATATATCACGAATCGAATTAATTAAGTGCGATGAATTCAATAAAGCCTGTTGCATCACGGAGGAAGCTTTTATGGGATATTTATATAAGAGCGCGTATGGAAGTAAATCGGATATGATTTTAATTAAATCGATGCCAGGCATATGGACCAAGTAATAAGGGAGTGAACTAGCGGGAGGGGACTATGGGGGGCGGGGCGCATGAGTGGGGGAGGGGGTGCAAGGTCGAGCAACAGGTCGCCCGATGACCTACTTAATAGACAAACACTATTTACCACGTACCTAATGATCACCTTATAAAGACTCATATTTCTAGAGAGCGATTGTCACTCAAGAATTAACAAAATAAAAAAACATTCCAGACGTGTTCTCGGAAAATAACTATAACTATAAAAATCTCTATAAAAATGCTATAATGACGTGTCAGATAAAAACAAAATTCTTATTTTCTCGAAAGAAAAGAAAAGACCACATATAAGAAAACATAAATTACGGGGACGATATGTCATCAGAAGTGAAATGTGGGGTCTCCGCAAATTATTTTTCATACGCTTGAATGAGGTGTCTTTCTTTGACAGAACGTAACACCTTTTGGCGAGATGGGACCAGCAAGAAAAAAAGAAAGAGAAAAATGTGAGGGTGTTATAAAAAAAAATGTATGGTAGAGTTAGCGGATATAAATGTCAACCGCACGCGTAGTCATGCGGAAATGTGATTCAATTCAAATTCACTTGCAGTGAAAAACTTTATCGTATTAAAAAGTATCTAGTTTAGGTACTTAGTACTTACTTACCCTGTATTAGTTTTCAGCTCTTGTGTAGAAGGCTTGTGCTTTATCTCCATTGAAGACAACATAGAAAGTTCCAACTGCCCTTCCTCCTGGGCACACTGTAGAAGCACAGGTACTTATAGGCGCGGCGGGCGGTAGAAGTCAGCAAAAGGGATTCGAGGGTTTCAGTGTATTGTAATTTAGGCGATGGGTTGACAATCTGTCACTTACCAGTTTAGAAATTGTTAATTTAATATAATGGTTTATTTTCTAAAAAGTGCACAATTTATAATAGAAAAAAAATACGAAAGAAGAGCTTTATGTCTTAGTTAGTAATACGGCAATACCGAGAAGTAAGTTGTAAAGAGTATGCAGTAATAATTTCTTAAGAAACTCTTGCAATCTTCTGAGAAGTTAAATATTGGTTTCTCAGTTAGAACGGTAACTCTCGAGTCACACGCGCCAACAAAAATGCGAAGAGATCGGCTCGAGCCCTTCAGATACCTGAAAGTATCATAAAGTTAAAGAGACTGCAATTAACTTAATGTTTCCAGTATGAAAAAAATATAGTATACTGAACTGTTGTGTTTTTTTTTAAAGCCATCCTATGAAAAGATAGAGCTGAAATACACAGAAATCTTAATCGAGCTAAAAAGTGAAAATGTGAAAATAATAGGTGTTATTATTCAAGTTGTAATTTTCACTGAAGCCTGCAATCTTTGTTTTGAATCCGTCTATTATTAATATGAAGGTATATATAGTTACATCGTCATAAAACCTTGGTAACATGCCTCCCTGGCATTTATAAACGGTGTCCCTTGATGATCCACGCCTACAAAAGCGTGAGTTGTAAATATAATGTGCCCCCGGGAGTAATTTAACTTACACCTTATTATGTTTAATGTGTGTCGAGCTGGGCCGGAGAATATTTATTTTTACTTCCTCGTTGGATACGGTAATTTGTGTTGATATAATTTGTCCTACCTTCCGCATCCTCCCTTAGGGTGCAATAATGTTAGTAATAAAAACAACGCTCCATATTTTTTTTGTTCACAAATCCTTATTTTATCTTAGATTGACCTTGTATTAAATTTCTATTAAATAAAAATACTCGTTCTTGTTATGAGATGCAGTCATTTTTGGTTGGAAATAAATAGAATGTACAGTACCAAGAATGATAAAAATATACTGGGTATGTACATTCCTAAATTTGACACATGAATGGCATAAATGTTACTTTGTGTTGTATAACATTTTAACCTATTTTTACGTTTCTCTCAGTTTTATTGGAAGTTACTTGAATTTACAATACATTGTGAACATGAAGATCAATTCTTGTTTTCTTTTTGCACTTTATGAAGGACAATATTTTTCAAATTGCAAACACCTTCTCATTTTAGTTCGTTTTTAAAGTGAATTGTCATATGAGTAAATTTAAAAAAAAATGTTTGATTTCAAATAGATCTACCAAATTTAAAAATATCTCTAGCACTTTGGTACATAAACTTAAAATCCGAATGTCCAAAAAACCCTTTTCGCTGGGATATTTTTGAAATCTACACATTGTAGTGCGGTCAGCGTGTTACTCGCACGTGCGATCATGCGGTCTACCCGCCGCCGGGCACGTGGCCGCGTCGGATCCAATTCAGATTTATTCCAGGAAACTGTTCCGATGTATACAGGATTATAAAAGGGCTGCTCTGATAACGAAACTGAACATATTACACAAAATTAAAATTCTGGGAAATAAAATAAGTATACAATACTTCTCCATACAAAGAAGGAAAAATAACTGTCAGAAAAAAGTTGTTTTATTGGTAATTTATTTTTACAAAAAAAGGGCTCAACCACCCTTTTCTTTTGCTCACTGTGTACAAAATAATCCTACAATGAAGCCAAATTTGCCAAATCTGAAATTATACTAGGCATTATCTTTATGTAACAAGCTATTCATTTCAATTTACTAAGCATCTAGCCGTCTCGTCACGTCTCGCGATAACATAGTCCTTGCAAGTTTATTGTTCCACTTTCACTCGTGAAAAGGAGTTGGGTAGAGTCGATGTGAAGTATACGTAGCGAGATACCATGATGTCGTTATCCTGCACCAGTAGAACACCTCTTTATAAATCTTTAATTTGTGATGTTTCTGCTCTTGATTCTAGTAGTAGAAGAGTAGTCAGAGAATCATCAGGGAATCCATATTATATGATCTCATTGTGATAATATTGTTGGAAATAGAATGTTAACCGCTTCAGGTACAATAGAACATTTTTACAGACTTGGATACACATGAATATCGATTCGTACTGGTTCGCAATACAACCATTTATAAAGGTAATACAACATCGATTACGTACAATACAATTTCCATCTGTTTGTACCAGTTGTAGCCACTTGTTATTATCTAAACAGACTATTATTATGTAATGTATTTCTTCTGTGGTACCTATTGTTAGTATAAAAAGAGTTACGGTCGCTTGCATTTTGCATTGGCAATAAGTTAGCTTTTACTGTGAATGTGTATTTTTGAAAAAGAAAATAACTGTGAATAAAAAATAAATAGAGCTTCAGGGCGTCATTTGTCAAGCGGAGGTTACGCGTCACCGCTGCGCCTGCTGATAACGCGTCCCACGTCACAGTCTACGGGGCATCAACTTCGCCGCGTAACGTTTCATGATATTATTCATTGATCTTGTAGATTTAAAAGACTGAAAATTAAAACATGAAACAAATTCGATAGGCAAATTTCTAACACACCACTTATTACGAAACAGTATTTTATTATACAGGGTGTAAAAAAGAACTAAGTACCTTAAAACCTCGAAAATACGTTAAATGAAATAATTAAAAATTCCTATATATTTTTATAAAATTCCTAAACAGAAGAACTATGTGTGCTAACATTACGTGATTCAAAGGAACACTCTCCATTTTTACACCCTGTACATCATGTTTTTTTTTCCGATCAACGTTTCACTGTTTCCTGAAAAGTTTTACGTTTCCACTAACTAACGATATGAAAACCAAAAATCTATCACCAGCCAACACTTGCTGTGCTCTTTAACACCAATACGGCCTTGTTCTTTCGAAAAATTACACTAAATATAACCAAATCAACTAATAAAGTATCGTTCATAATTAATTAGTCAGTACTTAGGTACATATTTTATTTACGTAATTTCATGATATCATCTACCTATAATCACACGCAATTCCCACGCGTCATTAAAATACGCCTACCTGTGTTGTTTGTTTGCTTCAAAAGAGCTAGGGAATCATAATTTGCTTCATTTTGCTATAAGTTTTAGAAGAGGGTTTTCTTCACCATTTAATTTATTTAAAAACACTGAAAGTAACAACTACTAAGTAGGTAGGCGCCACACGTGACGTAAGTAAGAACCTTTTCCAAGGGTTGTTGGTAATAAATTCCTAAGATGCCCTCCGGGTTATTCGAAGAAGTTAAATGTTGTGTTCTCGGTCGGAAACATATTTGGTTCGGAAGATAAGTGCTTTGTAATGTTTGAAGCAATTCAGTTTCTTTCCGGTCTGTTGTATTTTAAACGTGAGACTAAAAGGTGTATTATTCTATCGACCCCGTAGATGGTGATTGTATATTTGAATGACTTGCCTCATTTAAATGAAAAGATCTTGGTCAAATGACAAATTGAATGTCAAAAAAATTGTATCGTACATAATATTTTTTCGTATGATAACTTTTTATTTATTCTTCACGAATCATAGCGGACTCTATATAGCAGTAGCTACGATTAGATTAATGTAGTGTAGTACTTATTATTTTACTTTTTATAATCTAAGTCACTAAACCTATTTTATTCATTTATAATTTTTTGTGTTCATTATCTCAGTAAGTTTATAACATGAAACGGAATATAAATTTGCCAAAATCACAATGTTATTTAATTAAAATCGTGTCTCCCGGTGATCCGGGCGTACCCAAGCGTTGAAAATATAATGCGCCCCGTGGAGTCATTTCACTTACACCTTATTATGTCTAAGTGTGTCGTGTTGGGATAATTCGTTCTCCTCATTTTGGGGTGGAATTGTGCGGTTAACAAAGAAATATCTCCGTATATTTTGTTTGTGATGAAATAGGGACCGTCTCGTAAATTGTATAAGTTAGCTCTAATATTAGGTAATAGGTTAGGGTAATAGGATTATAGGTACAGTGGGCAGAAGGTAGACCATTTTATACTGGCTATACATATACAGTATAACCAGGTAGATATAACCAGTATACAGGGTGTCCAGGAATTAATGGATAACCCTTTAACTGCGGCTAGCTTGACCGATGCCCTACTTGTAAAAAAATTATGACCTCAGTAAAAGTGTCACTTTTTTTTTTCAGCGTAGGAGGTCAAAGACAAAATTTTAAAAATATTTTGCCTAATTTTTTCAATAAAACTTATTTTTTAAATTATTTTCTTATAAATAGGTACTAAAATAATGTATTCATTTTAAGTATCAACTATTAAGGTATATTAAAAAAAATAAAAAACCCAAAAATGTTGATATTTGATGAAATGGCATGAAAATAACTGAGATAAGGGAGAAAATTATTAAAAAATCGGTTTTTGTACGATATTTCGAAAACTGTGACACTTTTACTGAGGTCATAATTTTTTTACAAGTAGGGCATCGGTCAAGCTAGCCGCAGTTAAAGGGTTATCCATTAATTCCTGGACACCCTGTATATTGGTCCGTTAAATGGTTAATTCGACCTGCTGCCCACTGTACTTCAAGTAATTCAAACATGAAATTAGTTTTTTATGGTTGAAAATAAAAATACTAAAAAGTGACTTGAGGCAGTAGGAACAAGCAAACGCTCTTACCAGCTGAGCTATTTGTTTCTGTTCGTCTCAGCGTTTCTGTTTTCTTATTATACCACCTTACCACTATTTGTTCTGTCTGAAGACTGAAGTAAAGATGTAGATACGTTTACTTTTTCGAATCGCTTGAGATATTTTGATTTTACCGAACTTTTATGCTTTGAAGCGTTGTTAAAACAAAATTCATAGCATAATTTGCTTCATATTCTACCTCATACGTATATGACATAGGTATTTATGTTTTGTACAGGGTCCAAGACACAGACGGCTCGTACTTCGAGAGCTTCACGGCACTGTCATGGCGGCAAGAGAACCGGCGTTTGGCAGCTTTGCGTCTGGTCGAGGCCCGAGCTGAGCGTTCACCACCTGCTCCTCATGAGCTCGGTCTTCCCAGCGTGTCTGCTCAACTCTCGCACAAGGAACATGAGCATCTGTATACTGAGGTATATTAGACGCTTGGCTGATCTATCTATTTCATTTTTGCATAATTCTCAGAATTCAGTGCGAAAGTTTTTTTAAATAGAATTTCATTATAAAATCTTGATTTTGTTTAGCATATTAACATACTTATTTTTTTAGTACAGTACAGGATAGCACAAACAAAAACGCGTTTTTAATATGATAAGCACTTTTTACGTAAAACTTCAACAACATTATCATGTAGTTCACTCTACTCCGCTTACTACCCAGAATGTCTGGGTTGAATTTTGTATGTTATTGCAGGAAAGTGAATACTGAACCCCTCAGCTTACTACGGTGTTACCGCACCATAAAAACCAAGCCGGAAGTGTGAATACACCCTGGATACGATTCACTCATTGCGATCGGTCTTCGGGTTCGTTCGTTCTCACTCACTCTCTCGCATCGCAGCCATTGAGCTAACCTTACAAAATTGTAAAAATTAAAAATAAAACTACGTTTGTTCACAAAAATAAAATCTTTATTTATCAAGAAAACCCTGACCATCCACCGATTACAAAACATATTTGGTCCTTCGAGCCGGATCGCCTAAAAAGCGCTGGATACAAAACACGGTGGTCAGGGCAACGAGGGAAGCTGAAGACATTCCATTACGAAGCTTTTTCTTCACGTCGTGATTACATGAGGGGGCGGCTTCACGTCGTGCTTGTGTGCCAAGGAAAATCAGGAAGATTTGTGTTTGTTGCCCATTTCTTGCTACTTGCGCTAGTTTTCAGTACCTACGCGTTGTTTGGTTTCAAATCGTAAGTACAACCCACCCACGCTAACACCAAAATGCCTGGCGATAGGATTGATGAGGATTTGAGCAGTTTGATTAATAAAAGAGGTACATTAAAGCGTAAACTCACAATATTTGAAAAGTATATTCAAAGTTTTAATGATTCACAGTCCATTGATAGTGTGACTAAAACAGAGATCACTTTGAGACTGAACAATGCAGAGTCTTTGTTGCAAGAATTTGATGTTATTCAGTTTGGAATAGAAGGCCTTCAGCCGTTAAAGGAGGAACAGCCAGATGAATTAGAGCTATTTCACTCAAGATATTTCACTGCTGCGGCCCTGGCAAACCAGCTCATTAATCCTAATGATGAGGAAGACGGCCAGAGTTCTAAATCATCAGCTTGTAGTTCTTCCAAAACTGACCTAAAAAACAATTTTAAATGTCCCGTGCGGCTACCAACAATATCGCTACCTTGTTTTGATGGCTCTATGGATCAGTGGTTAGAATACCGTGACACCTACTTGTCTCTAATTCACAACTGTGACACTTTGGGTGCAATTGAAAAGTTTCATTATCTTCGCTCATCACTGACTGGCAGTGCCTTGCAAATCATTAAATCCCTAGAGTTTTCTGAAATTAACTACCAAACTGCTTGGGAATTGCTTGAAAACAGATATAACAACAAAAGGTTACTAATACACAACCATGTCAAGGCTTTATTCAACATAAACAGTATTAATAAAGAATCTTCTGTTACTATCAGAAAATTAATTGACACAATATTGAAAAACCTTAGAGCGCTTGAAAGTCTTGGTGAGCCTACTTCATCTTGGGACACACTCATAATACATATGGTAACTTCCAAATTAGATCCAACAACAGAACGGGAGTGGGAGCAACACAAAAGTTTGCTTCTCGGTGATACATCCAAACCAATCACCCTTAATCAACTCATAAGGTTCTTAAGAGATAGGGCGGACATGCTTGACATGATCAAGGTAAATTCCACAAACACAAACAAAGGCACACAAGACATTCACACAAAAAAGCTTTCACAAACATCTCACTCTTCATTCCAAACACACAGCTATGTTGCTACAAATCAAAACATTGCAGCACAAAAACCTAACACAAAGCGCTCTGCACCAAATCGCTTTAACATTAACAATCACACTCGCAGTTGCACAATGTGTTCAGGAAACCATCCGCTTTATTCATGCAATGATTTTCTTAAATTAACCGCAGTAGACAGGGTGAAAGTGCTAGATAACAAAAGGCTTTGTCACAATTGTTTACGTTCAGGCCACAGTGTTGCTGAGTGTTGGTTCGGCCCCTGCAAACAGTGCAACAAGAAACACAACAGCTTGATCCACGAAGCAGAGGCTAAGTCAGAACATTCTCTTTCAGCTAGTACAGGTGAGCAGGCCACGGTTCTTCATGCTGCGCACACAATTCCAGAGACTCCAGATGGCCAAACAGCTGATCAGGTGACAGGACTGCCAATTCGAAAAAGAGTTTTGCTGGCAACCGCTTTAGTCGATGTGCTCGATTCTAATAACAGTTTGCACACTATTAGGGCTATTCTCGACAACGGGTCTGAATATTGCTTCGCATCCGAACAACTCGTCTCAAAATTAAATTTAATACAGTCCACTGCAGATTTCACACTCACAATAAACGGTGTGGGTAATTCTCAAACAGAATCCACACAAACATGTGACATAACACTAAAATCAAGACATAACAGTTTTAGCACGGAATTAGAATGCTGGGTATTACCACGCATCTCGTCATCTAGATTACCGACATTCGACGGTGATTTAAGCTCGATTCGCATACCTGATAATGTGCAATTGGCTGATCCCACATTTTTCCGTCCTGATGATGTTCAACTACTCATAGGAGCGGAAATATTCTGGGATTTAGTGAACGACGGTAAAATACGCTTAAATAAAGGTCCTTACCTAATCAACACAAAATTAGGATGGATAATTTCCGGAAAATGGTTCACTAAAACGAAAAACACACGCTTTAATAAAAATACACGGAATGAAGTTCTATGTAATTTCGCACATTCATCACCTGACAGTTCAGACACACAACTTAGGAAGTTTTGGGAACTTGAGGAAATCCCAAAATTAGGTACACATTACTCAAAAGATGAACAAGCATGCGAGGATTTGTTTGTCAAAACCACACAACGTGACGAACAAGGTAGGTTCTCTGTGCGTATGCCGCTCAAGGAGCCCGCAGATGTTTTAGGGGAAACATTCACATTAGCAGAACAAAGATTTTGTGCTCTTGAGAAAAAACTTGAAAGATCTCCAGAGTACAAAACATTGTACTGCGACTTTATAAATGAATACATAAATCTAGGGCACATGAGTAAGGTTGATAATTTCATATATGCAAAACCACATTACTTCTTACCTCATCATGGGGTTTTACGTGAACTGTCCACTACTACGAAACTGAGGGTAGTCTTCGACGCCAGCTGCGCGTCAAGGTCAGGGTGGTCGCTGAACGATATTCAGCACATCGGTCCGCCACTTCAAAACGACATATTTTCCATTCTCTTGCGTTTCAGACAGCATCGGTACGTCGCTTGCGCGGACGTGGAGAAAATGTATAGGCAGATTCTCATCCAGCCAGACCAGCGTGACTTGCAGTTGATACTTTGGCGCGACAATCCTGCCGACCAGCTGGGAGTTTTTCGACTTAATACCGTAACATATGGTACCTCGTCAGCTCCGTTCTTAAGTATGCGCTGCATGAAACAACTCGCATCGGAATGTGAAGATCCTGTCATAGCACGCGTCTTAAACGAGGACTTCTACGTGGATGACCTTTTGACCTCTCACGACGACAAACAGCAGTTGTTGCACATCTGTGACGAAGTTACAAAGGTTTTGAAATCAGGTTGTCTTCCCCTTCGCAAATGGGTTTTCAATTTTAATGATTCACACGCCTTCAATGATTCTTCAAAGCAACTCGCTCTAGGCGAGCATTGTTTGAGTCGCACATTGGGGTTAGGTTGGTTTTATAACTCAGACGAGTTCCATTTCACAAGCAAAGTTGAAGTGAGCGTGATCCCTGTCACTAAACGCAAGATTCTGTCGATAATCTCGCAGATCTATGATCCGTTAGGTCTTTTATGTCCGGCTGTTATTGTAGCTAAGGTGTTATTACAAAAACTATGGCTCTCAAAGCTCGACTGGGACGAGCCGGTATCAAAGGATATTTCTAACTCGTGGGATGATTTCTTAAATACATTACACTACTTACAAAAACTGCGCGTTCCACGTCATGTTAAGGGCAAATACACACAAAACTTGGAATTACACATCTTCACTGACAGTTCGCAAACTGCATATGGCGCCTGTGCTTATGTGCGCTCATATGATGATAATGATGACTCAGTGTCAGTTACACTTTTATGCGCAAAAAGTAAAGTCGCACCAGTCAAACCGGTCACAATACCGCGTCTTGAACTATGCGGAGCGGTTGTAGGTGCTAGGCTTTATGACAAAATAATAAAATCGCTTTATCTTAAATTTCACAAAGTCTACTTCTGGACAGATTCGACAACAGTGTTGGGCTGGATTAGGACTTCACCAAGTCTTTTGAAGACTTTTGTTCAAAATAGGGTTGTAGAACTCAACGAGTTGACAGGCAGTTCGTGTTGGAGACATGTGAGTGGCAAAGAAAACCCAGCTGACTTGCTATCACGTGGGCTCAGTTTGGACGCGCTTAATGAATCCCACTTGTGGTGGAACGGACCGCCATTTTTACATGAGTCGAACACGAACTGGCCCGCACACGAGTCAGAAATCTCACACACGGATTTACCTGAAATTAAAGTAAACACTCAGTGTATGTTAAGTGAAGCAAATAATGAAACTTTTCCATTTCACAGATTCTCATCATTTATTCGTTTAAAACGTACGATGGCATACATTTTACGTTTCATTGACAACTGTAAACATCGAACACAAACACGCAATGAACTCGCAACCGTAACCTTTTCGACTGAACGGTCAAGTTCCGCAACCGTTAGGAGAATTACCCCACTAACTGTTGACGAACTTGACAGTTCCCTTGAAAAATTAGTTCGTTTGTCTCAAAAGGATAGTTTTCCATCGGAATTTATAAGTGTTTAGTGAATAAAACTAAAGTAAAATCAGACAGAAATCTCAAAGGATTAAATATTTTCCTAGACGAGAAGCAGATCATAAGGATTCAAGGACGTTTAGGTAACTCAGACTTTTGTTATGATAAACGACATCCCATTTTATTGAGTTCAAAACACAAGTTTACGCAATTATTATTCAATTATGAACACATCCACTTACTCCATGGTGGTCCGCAGCTCTTGTTATCCACAATTAGAGACAAGTGGTGGCCCTTAGGAGGTCGAAACCTCTCCAGAAAAGTTGTCAATAATTGCACTAGGTGCACACGCTTAAAAGGCAAAACGCTTAGCCCTATCATGGGTGAACTTCCAAGGGAAAGAACAATTCAGGGAGGTTTCGTCTTCCTGAGGACTGCAGTTGACTATGCCGGGCCAGTATTTATTCTAAATAGGCCGGGGAGGGGTGCAAAGCTTATAAAAGTATATATTTGTTTGTTCATCTGTGTTCAAACGAAAAATCTGCATTTAGAGGCCGTGACAAGCCTCACAACTGAGGGATATTTACTCGCTTTAAAAAGATTCATTGCTCGTCGTGGAAAACCCTCGCATATATTGTCAGACAATGGTAAAAACTTTGTCGGAGCTATGAGAGACTTTTCAAATTTTCTAGAATCAAATTCACATAATATCATTGATTATACAGCTAATGAAAGCATCAAATTCTCATTCATTCCTCCTTATGCAAGTCATTTTGGTGGGTTGTGGGAAGCGGGAGTTAAATCATGTAAGCACCATTTGCGTCGCGTGATGGGCAACGCTCACTTTACTTATGAAGAATTCAGCACCGTTCTGGCACAAATAGAAGCAGTACTCAACTCTCGCCCCCTCACTCCACTCTCATCACATCCTGATGACCTGCTTCCAGTGACACCAGCCCATTTCCTGATTGGACGACCACTCACTGCACCACCGGAGAACAACATCACACATATAACAACAAGCAAACTGTCTCGCTACAACCGCATTGAACAGGCCAGACAACATTTTTGGCAACGATGGTCGAAGGAATATATCTCCGAGTTACAGTCAAGGAAGAAATGGACTGATAGCACAGGAAACTTACAAATCAACGACATGGTGCTGATAAAGGAGGACAACTTGCCACCCTTGAAATGGCGGTTAGGACGTATTGTCAAGATATACCCAGGGAAAACTGATGGCATTGTACGAGTGGCAGATATCCGCACATCAAATGGCATTATCAGAAGAGCATTTTCAAAGATTTGCCCACTACATCCCATAGAAGATGAATCTGCAACATCGTTGGAAGCTCCTGGACCTTCCAAGGGGGCCGGTCATGTTACCGCACCATAAAAACCAAGCCGGAAGTGTGAATACACCCTGGATACGATTCACTCATTGCGATCGGTCTTCGGGTTCGTTCGTTCTCACTCACTCTCTCGCATCGCAGCCATTGAGCTAACCTTACAAAATTGTAAAAATTAAAAATAAAACTACGTTTGTTCACAAAAATAAAATCTTTATTTATCAAGAAAACCCTGACCATCCACCGATTACAAAACATACGGTAACAGTTTTATACGTACTTACGTTGCTCCGTCACGTACCTGCAGCTTCAGTACATATATAGGTACATGTCTTATTATTTCTCACGTCGCGCAATGCCAACATACAAGTGAATACGTGACTTCAAATCCGTTTTAATAAAAATAAATGATAAGAACGATATTTTGCACTTCGAGTGTAAGTATGTAGCTGTAGAACTGGACTCACGTAGACACGCCTCACTTCACTGTAGTATACCGGGTGTAAGGGACAGCGTATCAGACACTGATAGGGGTTTTTTAGTCAACAAAACTGAACAATTTTCACCAGGAAATTCGTTCAGGAAATGAAAAAAAAAAATGGCTTTAACATACAAATTGTCTGATCAAGGTGGTCATTTGGTACGGTAAAGTAAAAAAAACAAACCTGAAAGAATCTTCTGGTGAAAGTTGTTCAGTTGACTGAGCAACTCCAAACTCCAATCACCTCTTGGTACGTTGTCCCTTATACCGCGTATAACATTTTTAAATTTAATTCGTAGTAAATGCTACGGCGTAGCACTCGTAGACTCGAACTCAACGATCTATTCTGTAGAAGACAGTACACAGCAAATTGCACTTGGCAGACTATTCCCGCACGTTATTAAATTATCGAGTTTTCATTTAACCCTAACGTTCTCTAGAACAACTTCAAACGAACTAGATAAAGCTCTTTCTTTAATCTAGTAAAGAAACTTCGCTTTAATCTCACCCCTTTGTTGCAAACAAGTAAATTGAATTGGACTCTTTATAAACTCGTATATAATCTTAATGGTCGTGGAACATGCGAAGTGGGCGCGCAGTAGGCGCACATTTCTACACGTCAGTTACCGAGTTCATCTTCAATAAAAGGTACTCGAGGTAGGTACTTTCACAGAAGAGTAAATAGCGTTGGGAGCTAATTTCTCAAATCAGTGGGTACTTTTATCCGCCCCTCTGTGTAAGTAATTCTTGAAGGTACTGCGCCACGTTTTTCTTATTACTTTGCAGAAGTTATTGTATGGCGACATTTCCCTTTTTACCCTGCAACTTTCGTGAAATATTTATTTTTTTAATACTATGACATCATTCTACAAATAAAAACTTTTGAAAACTGCTGAAACTGCTGAAAAACAAAGAATATTATACTGTTAGTGAATATTATCAATTAGTAGAATTTATTTTATTTTATATTTTATTTTACTCAATTTGACATATTCATAAAATTATTTTATTAGTTACTGCATGGTTACGCTCAGGCACGGAACTCCTACTGATTTTATTTTTATCTAGTTTGACATTGTGTTTTCAGTTTTAATTGTTTTAATTTTACAAATTGACATATTTTGGATTTTATTTTATAATTCTAATTTTGTTTTTGACTTCTTTGTTCTTATTTGTATATTTTGACGATCATATTATTCTTTGACATTGTTATCACTATCTCAGTGTAAATGAAATATGAGCCCATTTGTGAAATAAATGAATCTAAATCTAAATAAACTAAAAGATCTTTGATTTAAATGTCATATTAGAAGTAATATTATAATGACAATCTTGAACACAACACAAAGTTCATTTCAACGTACAATTTTCAAATTCATTTGTTTAATAAAATGCAGCTTCTGTCCCAAGTCAGTTAAATGTTCTCTACTCCAAAATGCTCTTTTTATGCACCTGTCGTAGGCAACTATCTCGAACATAAATTAAAAAGTACGTTTTTTCATTTTCTTTCCACTCACGGTAAATTCTGTGCATACGTCGACGCGTCCATTTAAAAAATCTATGATGTTCTAAGGTTAACATGACTTTTTTATTTTTTTATTTTTTTTTTGATTAAATCTAGGTACCTACTCTGATCAGTATGATAACTCCTTCAACTTATTGTACAAATAGTTCCGTGTATATTTTAATACCGCAGTATTTACATCATGTAACATAGTTAGTGCCTACTTAGGTACCATTGAAAACATGTTTGTTTCTGTTTGGAATGTAAATTAAAAAAATACCTTTTACACAGGTCCTATACTGCATCGAAAACGCAGTCGGCGCCCCTGCCCCAGATGGGCAGTACGCAGCGTATAAAGAAGAAGTCATAGAGTACGCTCGGCGTGCGTTCCGCGTGCCCCCAGAGGTGCACGCACGTGCATTGCGCGCGGCAGGCAGCGAGCGCCCGCCCACCGTCGTGCTGGGCGTGTCTGTCATCGAGGCGGACGGACTGGAAGCCAAAGATGCCAATGGTAAGGATAAACAAAGTTGTTCTCCAAACTAGAACGAAACTTGTATTTGAGAAGCTAATTTCTTCAGACAAAAAACAGAGCGGATCTAACTTATGAACTGATGTTGAACTGAAATTAAGTAAGAAGGCTCAGTCAGACCCTAATAAACACACCCAAATATTCCAGCACAACTTGAATAAGTTATCCAGTATCCACCAGAAGTAACGATGAGACGGAACTCGGAAAGTTTTTTTTTATCCCTGACATTAAGATCTCTCTGACTCTCTTCACTTTTGTTAAAATGAACGTCCTTGGTGGAATATTATATGAAAGATCTACAAAGGTTTCCACTCGACGTGACGGGTTCCCCTCCCTCCCGCGCCGCCCCCGCCCCGCACCCGTGCGAGTCAGCTGAGCGTGGTGTCGCGCAAGGCTTGCTTTGACCGCCTAGGGACGGTGATATACAAGGTGTTTTATTAGAGGAATCATCTTACATACCCTAACAGTCCGGACAAACATATCCGGAACAAACTATGTAGTTTGAACCTTTTGGCATAATGTTTTCACTGCTTCAATCGCACAAACACTGTCTATTTTCGTGCTCATTATACACAAAAGACAAAAAACACCGTCAATAAATTTTCCAGACGTTTAACTCAAACGTCTTACTTTGGGCGATTTACGCTGAAACACTTATCCTCGTGAACGTTTGAAGTCACGTGAAATATTTATAAAAAGCACTCGGATTTCACTTGAGATTAACAAGGACTTTCACTTTGAGTTAACATTTGAAACATTTCAAAGAAGTTGAGCCAATTATTTTCACTGTAAAAGCAATCTAAAGACAATAGATCTAAATTATCCGACTTGTACATTTTGCGCAATACTAATAAGCTGATCTGACGCCACAATAGTAGTTCAGTGCCTGACGCTGAGAGTTATTTCCTTGAAAGGGTTCTCTAGAGATCAAGGTTCCTTTAGAATTCGCGGTAACTGAGTTATGACGTCGTTTGTAAATTTGGTGAACAAAGAATAGCTGCAGCGCTGCTTGTATTGAATTACGCGAGTTCGTGCGAGGAACACCAACGAGTTGTGACGGGTGAAAGTCGGGCTTTGTATCTGCTATCCGATCTAGACTCGCAGCTCATTATTTGGATGACATGTTTGCCTTACATGTTCCACGTACCGTACATGCAAAGCGTCTTCTGATTTTGATAATAGAAAAGAAGTAAAATTAAAACAACGTAATTATAGAGCTATATCTGCGCTTACTGCTGCTACGTTTAAACACTAAACGGAGTTTCTTTGTGATAGAAGTTAATAGTGTAGACCAGCCATTTTTGCAAACAATGCTCACAGTAAATGGCATGGCCCTGATGCACTGGCAGTGGGCTGCATGATTGCTCTTGATGCTCGCCCTGACAGAATAATAGCCGGCAGTAAATGTATGGCGAATTTCTATATATTCCACTAACCGCGGTCTAACTCCGCGCTCTGCCGCTCTAGGAGCCTATCGACATTTGAAAATCTAAAACAAATATGGCGAAGCTAAAATTAATTTTACGTTCACGAACTTGTTTGACAGGTTTGAAACGTCGAAAAGTTTTCAGCAGTAATTTCAGTCACTGTCGAGTTTCAACAAATCACACTGTAAAGTAAGCATTGCGAACATGTATAGAATATTTTAAAGGATTTATTACTGTAATCCGTTTGTTTAATTCTACAGAAATACAATCACATTGGTATAATAACTGTTAATGGTCGTAGAGATTACAGGATTACGTAGTTGAGCTCTTGTTAGTATCGAATAAGTACTTTCTAAATATTTGAATATTAAACGACAACTAACAGCCTGTTACAACCCTACTCAATAATACTAAAAGGGATTAAACGTTAAGCTTGCTCTGAATGCGATCGATCTCATACAGCCAATGTGGAGTAAATAGAGCAAACTTTGATTGAAACTAGTTAAGGTAAAGCAATTTGTATCGAAACTAATTTACACGTACCATATTAAGACTGTCGATATCGGAAGTGGATAAGCTATTTAATAACAGAAATCGTAGATCGAAATGGTCTTAAGATATCGTAATATGATTACTTGTAGTTGTAGTAGGTAGTTGTAGTTGTAGATGATACATTTTTAGGAGTATTTCCTTGAAGCCAGTTGGCCGAGTGATGACGGATGGGAAAAAGGTAATTACCCGCCTGGTTGGGTGTTGTGACCAGGGGACCGGACACATTCTTACGCAAAGAAATCTATGGCAAGATTTTTTTATTGATAGAATTTATTGATCACTTTGATTTGTATTCAATATACGTTACGTACGTATATGATACGTCACTCAAATCCACAGGGTTCAGCGATCCGTACTGCATGCTCGGGATCCAGCCGGCTTCACTACCAGCCTCCCCCAGGGCCTCTGAAGACGAGGGGCGCAGCAAGCACGGGTTCCGCCTGAGCTTCAAGCGACGCGATGGCCGCCAACAGAGGGACAGTCTTGGCCGTCTACCGGCCAGATACATACGAGCCACCAGCGTCCGGCCCCACACTCTACAACCCAAGTGGAATGAAACCTTCAAATTGTAAGTACCTTGATATACGCTCAAAAGACTGATGTCATTATAATCCAATTAGTCGTTACCCAATGTATTCAATACCGTGCCACAGCACAGAGCTTTACAAATTATCGGCTTGTAAAACGAGCACCATTATTATACGGTAAATAAATATAAGGATTTTACATTTTACCGTTTAACTACTTAGCGTGTCAGATCTATACATTTTTCATTGAGCGTTTATATTCGACAATGTTCTCTTTATTTTGAAATTAAAACAGGTTGCACATACAGACATAGATCGGGCTTGAACTATGTCTGTGGTTGCATTGTAGGAGGATGGAGGTGCAAAATATTAAAGTCAAATATAAATGACATACTTGACGTACAAACCTTATAAACCAAAAAAATATGTATTATTAGATATTTTGTATAAGTACAAGACAAGCAGTACGTTGTAAATGGAGACTCTACTTAGGTACTTTAAACTTATTGTATTTTGTAGAGCAAAAAGCTTTCTCAACGGTACACGTAGTTTCAAGTTAGATGGCCAAGTGCTGGAAAAGAGTTGGAAAATAACAAGCTGTACTTTGGTCAGGGGAAAGTCGTAGAATAAGATGGTCCCTTCGATATTTTCCCGAGGGACCCGTCCTCTTTACGGGTCCAGGATATTGACATTCTTTTCAGTAAAAGGCGCGCTAAACGCAATTAAGGACATAAGACCAGAAAATGTAATAAAATAAAAGAGTGTATCAAATGAGCGATAGAGAAAACATTTCTTTACTTTTTCAGGAGAGCTGATTTAGTCACAGCTTCTTTATTAATATATTTTCTTTATTTGATGCAAAAATAAATTCAGTATGCAGTATTCAAAGCTGGATAATTATTTATGTTTTTGTCTTAAAAACATCTAGAATCTGATAAGATTACTAGCTACAGTACGGGATGGAAAAAAAAAACAGTGGCATTATTATTCATTGGATATCTGCAAAATAAGTACATAGGTACAACCTGGAGAAATCACTGCAAAGATTAAATATGCTTATTATATTCGCCCCCAGAAATCGACAAAAATCAACCAATAGAACAGGCTGGATTCAGACCACATTACTCTACAACTGACCACATCCACACCATAGAACAGATAATCGAAAAATACGAAGAATTTAACAAACAACTCTATATAGCATTCGTGGACTACTCAAAAGCCTTCGATAGCATAACACATCCATCCATACTTCACGCTTTGGCCAACAACAACATAAACAGCACATATATAAATATTATAAAAAACATTTATTCTAAAAGTGTAAGTAGAGTTAAACTAGAAAAACAGGGCGAAGAGTTCAAAATTGGAAAAGGAGTAAGACAAGGTGACCCGCTCTCTCCAAAACTTTTCATAGCGGTCCTTGATGACATTTTTAAGAACCTAGACTGGAGGAACAAGGGCATATGGATATTTAACAAGAGATTGTCACACTTACGGTTCGCAGATGATATAGCCCTTTTCAGTGAATCACCCACTCAATTGGAAAAGATGCTACAAGAATTAGACCAAGAAAGCAAGAAAATTGGCTTACACATGAATGCAACCAAAACAAAAATTATGTCAAATCACACCAATAAAGAAATTAAAATAGAAGGAAAACCTGTAGAATATGTCGAAGACTATGTGTATCTAGGCAAACTAATCTCCTTTGATGCAAACAGCAATGAGAATGAAGTAGACCGAAGGATAAAGACAACGTGGAAGAAGTACTGGTCACAAAAAGAAATCCTTAAAGGGAACTACAACTTACACATGAAAAAGATTATAATGGACTCCTGCATTCTCCCAAGTTTGACATATGCATGCCAAACATGGACATACACTGAAAAAATTAAGAACAAAATTTTATCCTGCCAGCACGCAATGGAAAGAAGCATCTTAAAGCTGAGAAGAATACAGAAAACAAGAAATACAGATATTCGCAAGAGAACAAAGATAACAGATGCTCTTAAATATAGTTTAAAACAGAAGTGGAGATGGGCAGGACATATAGTGAGATACAAGGACAAAAGGTGGACTCTCCAAACAACAAAATGGCAAGGGCCAGCAGGAAAAAGAAGTGTTGGAAGACCAAGAAAAAGATGGGTCGACGATATAACAAAAACAACAGGAAAAGACTGGTTCACAACTGCTACAGATAAGGAAGAGTGGAAAAAGAAGGAGGAGGCTTTTACCCTTGGGGACCACTAAAAGTGGAAGAAAAGCTATAATAATAATAATAATAATTATATTCGCTGTCAGATTACGAATAAAGGGAATAAACGGAAGATTTCCTAAATAATAGCCCCAAAATAGCTACTTTTCTTTTAATAAAAATAACTCCCGTATTTAATTATGGCCGGGCATTTCATACGGTCAATGGCGCTAACATTTGTTGATTCAAAGTGGAAAGCATAAAGGTCACCTGCGATCGTTTGTACAAAGGGGTTTTACTATTCCGTTTTTGAAAAGCCTCGAATAGGCCACCCATAAAAGTGATGTTTACCTTTTTGAGCTCCTGGACATTTGGCACCATGACATAGAAAGCTCGGCGCTGGACATTGATTTTATCGCTTTTTGAAAGTCGCGCGGTGGCTTTTGTGAAAACATTTTATAATTCTTTATTTATTACTATCCCAAACGGCCCACCTATAGGTGATGTTCCCCTTTTTGAGCAGTGACATCGACGACATATCGTCGGACGTGCTGCACCTGGACATCTGGGACCACGACGACGAGAGCTCGGTACTGGACGCCGTGTCCCGGCTGAACGAGGTGCGGGGGGTGCGCGGCCTCGGCAGGTTCTTCAAGCAGGTCTGTCAGAGCGCCAGGCAGGGCAGCCAGGATGATTTCCTTGGTGAGTAGAAAGTAACTATATAACTATTCTCTACTGACCGAATAGTAACTGCGATACTCGCCACATACTGTGCAGTATTGGCATTTGCAGTGTAGGTCGTTACCTTCAAAGGGAATGATGTTTCTTATTTCCTGTAGTTTTTAATTAGTCTGGTTCTTCAGCCACCCACTAAATAAACAAGGCATGTAGAACCGATGTGAAAGGAACTTAAAGCCTAACTCTAATAGTTTAAAGTCTTCTTCTTCTTTGCGAGTCGACTCTGACGTTTAAATGTGTGAGGACCAGTATTCAGCCACTGACAAAGCATTGTCAGTTGCGTTGTATAGGTCCTCGCGTGTGCAGGTGTAGGGACACGCAGGACAAGTCATAAGATGCGCCATTGTCTGGGGAGACACACCACACACACATGTGCTCTCCGCACTATAGCCCCACCTGTGCATATTCTCCTTGCTTATTCGGCCGACTTGGGTCCGCAGCCTATTTAAGGACTTCCAAGTTTGCCATGGTAGATTATGCCCAGGAGGGAGGTGTTCCGATAGCGGAATGAGTGACGCCATGGGGTATCTCTCCTCCCAAAGTTTTATGCGCGCTAGGTTTGCTTCTCCGTCTATGGGGGGAACCTCTTTAATGAAGCTGTGGCGACTTTTTAGTCTCTGGGTTACCGGCACATGATGGTGTAAGGGGTGTCGGTGGTCAGACTCTTTTTTTAAGCGTTCCAGAGAACTAGCCACGTCTCTACGAACGTCCGGAGGAGCAACACCAGCCAGTGGATACAGCATACCAACAGGGGTTGGTTTCAGACAGCCCGTAATAATCCGGCATGTGTCGTTTAGTGCTGTATCCACCAAATGCGTGTGTGCTGATCGGCTCCATACTGGGCAGGCGTATTCGCCGACCGAAAAGGAAAGGGCCAGTCCGGTCGTCCGTAAGGTTGGCGGTGAAGCTCCCCACTTAGAGGAAATCAGGCGGCGCAAGAGGTTGTTCCGGGTGCCCACTTTTTGCTTTGTATTTATGCAATGTTGCCTATAAGTTAGAGCTCTGTCCAGGGTAATACCAAGGTATTTTGGAGTAGCACAGTGGGCAATCGGCACATCCCTCCACCGGATGTTAAGTGTCCGCCTGGCATCGCTGTTGCGTAGGTGGAAAGCGCAGGATTGTGTCTTTGAGGGGTTCGGTCGCAAGGAATTCTGTTCATAGTAGCAGCTTAGTCTATCCAGTGCTCCGCTTAAGTTCCTTTCGACCACCTCAAAGGAAGAAGCTTGGGATGTAAGGGCCAGATCGTCAGCATAAATAAAGCTTTTAGTGTCCGGTGATTGCGGCTGGTCGTTAGTGTAGATATTGAATAACATTGGAGCTAACACACTACCCTGCGGAAGGCCATTTTAAAGTAAGAAAAGCTCGACTGTTCTGCAGAACTGCAAGAATAATGTCATAATAAACGATGACGACGTAAATACCTTTCTACAGTGCAAGATCGTTCGTGTATATTGCCAGGTGTTCTGGACCGCTGTAAATCCCTCTCAATATACAGCATAAATGCGTCCATATCCGCCAATACACCGTGCATTATGTATCGACACGCGGTGTCCAATGTACGTAGATATAATCATGCTAGCTAATAGCAGTTTCTCTCACTCACATAGATCCTGACTTCCATCAAATCTTTTCAAATCTTGGAAATGATGGTCGGAAAAATGGCCCCTAAAAGTCACAGTAAAAATGTAAAGAGCATCTTAAGGTAAGAAAACGCCAGGCGAAATCTTCGACGGTCATAATGTTTATGACAATTCTCTTCCAATCCTAAAATTTTAAAGGTAGGTAGGTAGGTACCTACATACATGAATACAAACTGAGTTACAAACTCATGGTATCAACACGCTATCTAACTATTTAATCACCACTGCCAGCAACAGTCAATAAAGCCTCTCAGCATGAAGCAACATGGCTTTAGTACATTATGAATTATGATCAGACATAATGGTGACCGCCTGTCACTATCGCTAATGAAATAATAACGCTAAAAGGTAAAAGCTTTTACGATGAAGTCGTCCATAAAATCACATAGATTGTTATCTGCGTTAAAATCTAGGTTACACACGTATCATCGATGTACAAGGTGTATGTAACTGCCTCCATGGTCTAGAGGTCTGAGCCATGGGCTCCCGATCTGGAGGTCCTGGGTTCCATTATCAGGGGGGAACACAAAGTTGATGTTTTTAGCCGTCGGTCCCGCGGTCGCTGTCTGTGATAGTGGTTATTACACAAACCATCTCAGAGGCCTAATAGCTGTGCTGTATGGGACTTGCTCTTATTCCCACCACGACCATACTGTTTATTATTATTCTGTGCCACGACTACATCATTTTGTCGCCACTTTATCTAACTGAACTCTATAGAAAGTTACACACGACACCCGAAGGGTGAACCGTTACATGCTGTATATGATGCCACAGCATAATTTATTGTTGTAAGTATAGCGTAGAGCATTCCAAGTAGACGAGACTGGAAAACGTTTTATATAAAAATATGAATCAATCAATGTAAATAGGTATTGATATATTATATTCGTAGAGCAATAACGTAATGATCTCACCTAATACTCGTACAGAAATAAACTAAATATACTAAAACCTTCCTTCAAACGGGTTACCACTAAACAATGTAATTTTTCACTAGAAAAAAAGACTTTGCTACTCTTGGATTAAAATCGATGTTGTAGACACATAATCGATATGTGAGTAATTATGAAGCTGTCGGCTCGAAGTCTGATAAAGTGGCTCATGCACATATGCATGCGGCGGCTTGGTACCAACCTACCTACCAAAGTAAAGACAAGAATGGGTAGTAAGTCATCTCGGTAGTATTCTTGTAACTTATCAATTTTATTGCTCTCATCCGTCGTAACTTATTGGTCTTTTTGGAGTGGCTGCCCAGAGATTTTGTAGCGTGCAGGCTCAGTATAATATATATGAGACTGACGCGTTAGCCAGAACGTCAGACTACGCGTCAGACTATTGAATTATACTGTGGTGCAGGTGTCACGGGGCGCAAGGCAATTCGGGAGGTGAGACATGCTCTGTGGAACAGCGCCACAAAAGCACTACTCGGAGTCATTGTAGGTAGCCCCACCGACACAGATTTGAAGTGATCAACCTGCGTACGAAGTCGGTTCAGGGATTTCCAAACCGACTACTGAAGGTCGCTGCGGAAATATATAGCACTGAGTACTGATTTTGGACCAGGGAAATACCGGCGTGGATCGAAATTTCAATACGGGGTGATACGCGTAGGCGAAAAGCAGTTTCAGCCAAGTAAAGACGTTTTTACTGTTACTTACTTGTTCTTTGGTAGAGTAGAGGCGTGGAGCGCACCAGAGGTGGATGGAAGGTACTTACTTCATTTGAAATGAATACTAGCTGCTCTTTAGTCTGCATTTAGGTAGCGAAGAAGAAAAATGTACCTATTATTTGTATCTTTCTAACTAGTTTAGGGATAGTTGTTTTTCTTCCATTTTATTTTCAAAAATAAACACGTTGATCTGTACATGTTGATCTGACGAAGGGATTACGAATAAGCGTGCCAAAATTTAACTGGCTTTAATATTCTGGGATTCGAAATTTTGAATGAAAAATATTTTCATTTGTCATGTTCTCTGCAAAAGCTATAGAACTGCCTAGATTGTTTCCTGTGAAATCAATTTCCAGTGCTGGTCACAAAAAGCGGAGGCTCGCGGACGGCAAACAAAAGGACGTTTGTTTTGCGCCCGCCGGAGAGCAGACGACCGCTTCGTTTGCGCGCTATTGTGCGCTCCCGGGGCGAGGTGTGTGTTGGGAGGTCTGCACACTATTTTTCATTAAAACTTACTACAGCAATAGTCAGAATCTTTTATGTACCCCCACACTGTCAAAAATATGGCGCTACTAGCAGCCAAAGACCTATCACGTAGTACAAGTACTTATAGTTTTTATTCTGAGGGTCACACGCATTGCGAGCATGTACTGTACGTATAGTATCTTCTAAAAGGATTTTATACTGAGATGGCAGCCATGTTGGCCGCGTTAGTTCCGTTTTCACCACTTTTATGGTGCGTGTGTGGGACTTTGACCCTTTTGTCCAGCCCGTAAAAGGTTGTCAAATTATGAATTTAAATTTGCGTGGAATTGCACTCCCTAGAGTGTCAGAAGGTCGCTTAGTAACATGAAGAGCTTCTCTTCACTAACTTACTAGACTGTATTGTTTCTGGGAATTCTCGTATGATCATTGATAAAATTGGAAAATGTTGGGTTTATTTTTGGCGGAAACAGAAAAGCTTTAACTGAAGTTCAAAACTCAAGAATATTGCTATTGTAGGATCCTGCTGTGCTGTTCTGTTCAGATTGCAAGGATAAATTGGAACATTGTCGGCTGGATACGGTATGTATAGGAATATTAATCATAGTGCTGAGTATTAAAAAAAATAACCTACAGACCTAATAGATTTTATCTTCATTGAATAAAGCATCTAACCATTTAATCAACTCTATTGATCTGGCCTACACCATTCAGTAACTATGTACCAATCAATTACCAATCAATTACCGAAAAGGTTGTTTAAAATCAATCAATTAAGGTTAGCGACGATCAAAAGCAAACTAATAGTATCCTTGGTTAAGGTAAAGTCTGATTTTATTTTCAAGTAACTGCCTCCGTGGTCTAGTGGTCTGAGCCATCTGATTGTTTGTAAGAAAAAAAAAACCGTGCTTCGGAGAGCACGTTAAGCCGTCTGTCCCTATGACAAACCATTTCAGAGACAATAGCTGTGCTACTTGGCGGTTTACAAAACTCTGACACCCGGGTTTTGGCGCCGATTTTTGGAGTCGTTTTGGCGTGAAAGAGACAGACAAACAGAGTTACTTTCGCGTTAATAATACTAGTAAATGTTATTGCTGTAATACTTACTGATATATTTCAGTGTACAAATTCCACTTCATCCCTTGTCAAACTCAGTTTTATCATTTATCTATCAACGACCATGTTAGTAGTGCAAACACTTTTTGTTTGTTGGGGGTTTTGTGAGGGCTCAGTAAAGTAGAGTTCATAGAGTTTTAGTTGCTATCAGAAAAGTCAACGTTAGTGAATTGGTATACCCCCATTCTAGTATTAGTTGAACTTCATGATCATGACATTTAAATTACAAATAATATAAACTAAATTCGATCGTTACTGGTTCGACATAAGGTTCAAAATTGAGGGCTGTCGCAGGTTGAGTGCTGCTTATGTTTCGGGTCGTGTTTATCCAAGCGAAGTTGAGCTTGTTTAATGTAGTTCGTATAAACATGTGAATGTTTACACAGGTAAGTTTAACAGGCTTCCGAAATCCGAGTCGCTTTGAATAGGTATATCATTGATCGCTATTATTTAGTATACCTCCAACACACCGGTACGTTCATATTTACAAAAAACTGCCTTCCTAACTGGATAATGTTACTGTACCTAGGCAGTTTTTCCGCGAGTGGCTCTCATGACTTCCGAGGAAATCTTAATATCACAGAAACTTGAGCACTGTATATAATTATCCTAGTCCAATATGGAAACAGTGGTAGCTATCAGTGAAATAATCCAAGTAATCTCCCCGGGGCTTTGTTGGTCCTGAACCTGGCACTCGGAGTGGTACGCGCCGCGGCTGAAACGTGAGATCGTGTCGAAAATTGGATGTAACGGGATTGATGGACGGAAGCGAAATTTCAATATTTATTTTGGTATGCGAATTTTGAGCGGAATTGTAAATTTGCCAAGATTTAAGGTAATTTTCAGTGATTCAAGGTATCGAGGGTTTATTGGTAAATGACATCTAGCCTATGTGGGAAAACTGTAGGTATGTTACGTAGGTATTTTTGTATAAGCGTAGAATGGTGCAAGGAGGATGTGGAAAAGAGATTATTTGTTTCATCATTACTATCCTATTTCTATGATATCTTAGAATTACTAAATGGTATTCTAGATCATGGACGTGATATTCAAATTAGAAGTAAATAAAAGTCGTTTCCATTAATAATAATACCTACTTTAAGTTTAAATAATACATTTATTTTTTATTGTTCCCTCCTTCTCGTCGTATTCCCAATATTGCTAAATCTCGAACGTTTCATTTTGTTATATCGAAGTTCTTTGATAATATTACAAAACATTGCGAAATATGAGATGTTTTTTATGTTCCACGGATTTTTAATTACTTAACTAGCACTTCGTTTTAAAAATCTTCCATCATCAACTCTTTATTATTTGTTAGCTCGATTCAATGTTTGCATGTTGAGGTATTGTAATATCAAATTGGTGTTCGCAAATTCGTTACGTTTTTTTATTATTTTTTTAGTACTTGTAAGTAGGTAATGGGTTTGCGTTTGTTGTCATGTCTATAACTACTTCAAGGAATTCTGGTCAATTAAGGTCATAGGACATAGTACATTTTGATGTACCTACAGGAATATAAACAAATAATGTTGGACCTACACCTACCTACTTACTACTATTTTGTGTCTACCTCAGGTAAAATGTTTGATAAAACTTAACTATTTACTTCTGCGATATTTAATACCAAAGAAATAAGGTAAAGTCCCAGACTTTATTTTTATACTTCCTCATACGTATTGATATTGTTTACTTGTAAAGTTTACATAACAAAGAAAAACTCGTTGCTACAGCGTTAAATTGTTACAGGATGCGTGAATATCCCATTGCGAGAGATCCCGTCAACAGGCGTCGAAGCGTGGTACAAGCTGGAAGCTCGCTCACAACGCTCGTCAGTGCAGGGCCGCATCAGACTCCGCCTGTGGTTATCCGCTCGCGAGGCTGGCAGGCATGATGACGACAACTATCAACAGGTATCTTATTGCTCTAGATGTAGAGGTCATAATTAAGAAGCGTGGTACAAGCTGGAAGCTCGCTCACAACGCTCCTCAGTGCAATCAGACTTCGCCTGTGGTTATCCGCTCGCGAGGCTGGCAGGTATGATGACGACAACTACCAACAGGTATCTTATTCTGTAGATGTAGAGGTCATAAATTAAGAAGCGTGATAGAAGCTGAAAGCTCGCTTACCACACTTATCACACACTATAGTATGGTACGTGCGACCAATTTATCTGCTAAAAATTGTTTTTAAGTTATAAAGGCTTAACAAAATTAAAAATTTCAAATACACTTCGTCATATCATATTAGACATTCTTTATTTCACTCACTCGGTCATACCCGTTATACATTTTATTGCGTAAAACATCAACCCAGTATCAAAAATAAAGCTATCAATAACAAATACTTAATCTGAGACATTTTTGTCAACACCGATATGTCTCACGTTCATCTACGTTTTAGTACCAGTGTAAAAGAAAGCACATTGAAATACTTTAAACATTACTATTATTTATTAACAATAAAATTCGTTTTCACTCGATATTATTTTAAAAGTCCCTAGCCATTAGTGTGTAAAAATAAAACAAAACGCTACACCAAGCTACGCGGCTACATTGTCGTAGCAAATGTCTACGCTATAAAAACCTACGTAGAATTTCCCAACGAACAATAAAACTTACAAACGTTCGTACACAGAGAGAAACCACCACCGCTTTGAACGTGCGGAAACGGAACCAAGCCACTTCTACATTCGAATGCACTGGAGATTTATTCGCACACTCCGAGGGTTTCTCGTTACCCAATCTGAGCCCAGTTTCCGCTTTAATAGATTGTGTTATTGGAAGTTTTGATACATAAGAGGGCAGGGAATATAACCGCTGCGTGGGCTGTACAGGGATTATAGATACTTATCGGTCACATAAGCCGGTAAAGCTATTGCGGTTTTATTGGCTTTTTGCAGAAAGCTATTAGCCCCTAGTGCTTAGAGGCAGATAGATGAACCAAGCTTGGTCATATAATGTCCACTTTAATAGGAGTTGTGTTATACAGGGAGCAAACTCAGCTTCAGGCTGGTTTTAATACTGAAAAACTTTTACTTAAGGTACCTATTTATTTCGAAATATCAACAAGTAAATCCGCTAGTTTCCTCGGGAAACAAGCTTATTGTAATCTGAAATTAAATTACACGGCTATATGGCACGATATATTTTTATGGGTGCAGGCAGATTACGTAATATTCTTCCTACCCTGCCGATGTGAACCGATCGGAAAATCGTGCACTCAATAACCCAAGTATTGACCTGCGTATAAGCAGTGAACTATAACCATGTCGATTTACCAGCGTGGCAACCAATAACAGATAGTAAATATAATATAATACATAGATGGCTCGATGCCTCGCTTGAGCGAATATTGACACGGATATTGAGCATTGTAATGCGGTACGCACTCGCGCCGCTGCCATCACTCTATATCGGAGTATTATTGAAAAGCTTGTTCGTGCAGAATGGTGTAACATAAGTAGTTATACTTATAAATACTACTTAGTTCCACCTTCCTTATTCAATAGTTTTCGTTCAGGTTTGGTTCCATAGTTCTTTACAAAGTTATACTGTTTGCTCGTATATGTGGGGTGTTTCACCGGTTTTAAAAATAGAGGAGGCAATAGTCCTACATATTATTTGAAACTCAACATTATGCCTAAAAATATTTTGAAATAACAAATTTTTCAAATCTCTATTTCAGCTAATTTTTCTTGAGAAATTTGTAGTATTTTAGTTTAAATCTAAATAATACGCAGCTGGCATTTTGTAAAGAAGTTTCTAAGTTTTAAAGTCTACGTTAATTATTTCAGTAGTCAAATAAATAAGTTTGACGTCATAATCATAATAATAAATAAAACATCTAATTTCTAGATGAAAGATGACCTATGATAACAAACTTCAAGTCCCCCAAGGTCAAAAGAGCAAAGATCTAATCGTAACGGCTCAACATCTTTAACTTTAAATTGAAACGAAAGTTAGAAGGTCACCGATCTTCGTTAATTTACTTTTAGTTTACGAAGCGAAGATACTCACTTTTGAACAGCTGTCACTTGTTTATTAAAATTATGACAAAGACATTCTGTTATTGGCAGGTAAGTAGCTCTATCGTTTTCAAAAAATATTATTTTATTACTTTCACGTATAGAAATCTGGATAAAGAAACTCGTCGTCATGATAACATAGGTATTCAGTAAGTGAAGATCTTCTTCTGGCGTAATCAAGTGAACGAGCGAGTGAAGTGAAATTGCGATTAGGTGCCGACACAGTAAATCCAATTCATCCTGAGACTGCGTGCGCTCAGTCCCTTTTTTCGCTCCACAAATTTCCTTATGGGAATATGATTATTTCATTTATAGATAGTTTTTTCGTGACATATCTCTTTAAATATAAAGACAGTTCAAATATACTATCCTATATCTTGCACGTACCAAAGTACGTGTTGCACGTACCAAAGTACGTGCAAGATATAGGATCATTCCCAAAATTGAGATATTATCATTGTTTATTATGTAATGTCGTAATGTTAAATTTTGCGATTATTCAGCTCTCAAATCATATGCAGAATTCAAAATAAATTTATATATTATTGACTTATTTCTCAAGGTCCGTCAACACGAGCGTCTATTTGGCGTGCTGCTGTCACACGAGATGGAAAGCACTGGTGCTCAAACTCCCTGCGGGGCAGAAGGCGACAGCACCAGCTGCGTGGCTTGGGAGGGCGAACTGTGCGGAGCAGCGCAAACATTGTTGCATCAACATGCAGTGCAAGGAGACCTGAGCCCCTTACAAGCCGCCATTGCTCGGTTCGCAGCCGCTTGCAGGTTGAACAGCGATGAAGCTGTTGACCCTAAGTAAGCATTCCATAGTTGTCTGTCGGTGTTTAGTATTGATCTCAGACTCTTAGTGTCAGAAGACGAAGAGTGAGTATCAGCTGTCTTACTGTTAGTTTTACGAAAAACTCATCTTGCATTATTTTATTCGACTTACCTACATTGTCGGTAAGCTGATTTTCCACGTAAGCTTTCAACCCACACAAGAATTCACTCCGTACGGTACTAAATATTTTACAATACCTAGTGCTAGCTTATAATCCTAGAGCTTTGAGTCAACCCACGTTCCTCAAACAGTGCAATCTTGTCTGGCATAAACATTTGAGCTTCAACAGTTTTTGCGTGGGCAACTAAAACTCCTCGTACTTCATACAGATACCTTTGCAAGTTGCTTATGGAGTTGGAGCGTGCCTGGTGCCAATGCGAGGCGTTAGGCGGCAGCGGGAGCGGGAGCGGGGAAGCGGGGGCAACCACCTCTCGTGACGAAGAACGCTGGCTTGCTGACTGCTTCAGCGAGTTCGTTGAAAGGGCGCTGCATCAACTACGCTTACATCGCGACTTGTATCCTGTGTTGCATCATCTTAGCTTGAACAAGTAAGTGTCGCTCTCTTGATTGTAACGATATTTTGTCAATTTATGGCTCTACTTTACTAGGAACCTTAAACAAGTAAAAGCGGGATCTTTAGTTTGTCTTTTCGTTAAAAGTTGAAATATTCAAATAAACCCAATGAAGCGTTTTTTCATACAAAGACAAATATCAGACAATGAGAAACACGCTTCCTCGCGCGGGCTAGCTGATAGGTACGTGCGGAGAAGCCGGAGAAGCGTTTACAGTATGTTCGACACTGCCGCGTGTTTTCCATACAAACCGGGCGTACAAAGTCGCGGGCACAGCTAGTATTAAAAAAATATTTTTTTCATTTTTATTTCATTATTTAATTTCAAATAAACCTAATAATATCAGAAATATCCAAATAAAACGAAAAAGTATGACTATTCTATTCCAAAGCTCAACAATAAGGTTAAAGGAAATCAGCACGTCAAGAGAGTCAAATGACTGTAAGTATATTAACTCCGACCGAATTCCTAATATGTGACTTTGAACGGATATTTGTAATACCTACGCTATTTGCCTACTAGTCAAATCAGCAACTTTTTATGAAATGTCAAAAACGCTTTTTTGTATTAAAATACTGGGTTATGACGTCACACGCCAGTAAATGGAGACTACTTACTCAAATCAATAACTTCTATATTTTTAACTCGATTATTAAATCAAAATGAGCATTTTTTTTAATGATGAATGAAACCCACAGTATTTTAGCCATCAGTTTTAAGGTATAAAGGTTTTGTTTTTAGCTACCCAGTCAACATGGCTATTGTCAACTAACCACCGACAAATTATTATTTTACCCGAACGAACATGTAACTCTTTCCGGTATAAAGGGCGCAATAGCCAAGACCATTTTGTATCTAAAAGAGTCTATATTATTTATGATGATGAATTCTCGACTTTCTCTAATCAGTGGTTACACTCTGTCACAATTTTTTCTTAGCTCGTCTAGAGAAAAGAGCTAATACCGCAAATAAAAATAAGTTTTGTGTTATAACCGTACCTAAGTGAATTTTAAGTAGTGAACATAATAAATTCCCGAAACTTGCCGTCCTTCTATCGCGGACGTAGGTATCGACGTTAATTTATTAACTTACCTCAGAATCGTTAAAATGTCCCTTCTGCGTTAATTTATTACTACAATTAAGGATCAGCCCGAACAGTTTTCAGTAATTGCCTTAATTAACTTATTCAGTATTCGTTACTTCAAGAAAACCTCTTAAATTTTACACAATTATATTTTAATGAATGCTTAGGATGTGGCGTATAAGTATATAATTTATGTCATTTATAATTTATTTGCTCATTTAGTAAAATATATACTCTCATTAATTCTGGAGCTTTATAGGCACATCAAAGACGTAGCTATATAACATGTCTATACCTATATAGCATGCCTATATAGGTATATTCGTTTGCCCGTTCAAGTTTCCCGTGTACCTACTCGACACGGAAGCTTGATATCTATGTCAGACTGAGACAAATCATCTCCGTGCGGGCTTCAATCTTACTCAACAGCTCAAACTTAAACGTGTCTCGTCTTGAGCCACCAACTGCACCGACTAACATCTTAGACGGATAATTGCCCTAAGTTCATAGTTTGAATGTTCCACAGATTGGAATACCTCCTGCGATGCCTCAGTCAGCTTTCGCAAATGAAGGCCTTCTGGCGGTGCTGTCCTTTCAACAAGGAGATACGGTAAGATAGTTATTTTATAGCAGCATACCTCTCCAGAATAAAATAAATATCTATTAAAAAACAAATTTATATTTCTTCAAAAATATGTCAAATAATATGTATCAATATTTTTTTAAATACGAATTCGTATGTAGGTAGAAGCTTTGCGAAATTTCTCTACAAGTAGTTTGCGGTAGAGCGGTTAGATAAAGCAGTAGTGCATGTACACAGAGCGAAGGTTGCAGATTTAAATCCTGATTGCGGCAAAACAACATTTCTACATATATAATGTAGGTACTTATGACATGTAAAATTTTAAGCCCTCGTTTAAATCCTTCAAATCAGTAAATGATAGAATGAACATTTAATGTCATTCTGTTCTGAGTTTTCCCCGAATATGAGAAGGAACCTAAGTATTTGTCGGAATTCATCTTTGTGTCTAAGCTTTAGGAGATTGGATCTGCTTAGGCAACTGGGTGCTTGTGGGTAGCTGGGCAAAAAACAACCAGTGGGCAGATGCTATTATTCACTAGAACACCGAAGTAGGTATATTTTCGGATTTCAGCCGGCGTTGTTTGACGGGATGGACAGCTCCATCAATCTGACATGCAATGTATTTGAAAGGGAGCAAGCAAAGAGTAAACGGATTACATACACTTTGTTGATGAAAACGGATTTTGTAAGCTATTGTTTACTATCGGAGTAAGTCAAACAAAACCCATTGCAGGATATAATAAAGTTATATTTCATGGAGCACAATACAATACAACAATGTTTAAGAGCCAACCGTGGTATCGAAAAAGATATTGCACACAGTCTGCGGTACAAAGTGAAATGGACGGAAATTGAACGGGAAGAGATGGTGAACGGAATCGATAAATACAATCCATATAGATCCAGCTTTTCGGAAAACCGCTGTTTACAGATAAATCATCTGTTTTGGTTTATTTTTCGTAGTGATTCTTTGTACATTGTGACAGGAGTAGAACTATTTTACACCAGAAAATGCCGAAGACCGGCCCCTAGATGGAAAAAAACGCTAGCTAGAGAGTGCAGTATGTACAATAGTGAAGTTTTATTCTGTGTCTTGGTTATTCTGTGCGTTGGAATGACTTATTTGCAAACACGGAAATAAGAAGGGCTAAAAAATTCAATCAGGTGGGACTCTAACCTCTTTAAACATTCAGCCACTTTATTTTCATGTTTGTAAATACAGAGATATATAAATGTTGCACAGTTATATAATACAAAAAATATAAATGTTACACAGGAGCGAAATCGTCGGCTCTCTTCGCAAAGGCACAGCAGAGTGGTACGAGGCTCTCTGCGCTCAGGACACGGAGTCGGAACGCGGCGAGGACCTGGTCAACCTGATTACGCTGGTGCAGATCGACTTACAGCAGGGACTCACATACTACCACCCGCTGTTTGAAACGTGAGTCTTAGTGACAAATCGTCGGCTCTCTTCGCAAAGGCACAGCAGAGTGGTACGTACGATCCTCTCTGCGCCCAGGACACGGAGTCGGAATGCGGCGAGAACGTGGTCAACCTGATCACGCTGGTGTAGATTGACTTACAGCAGGGACTCACATACTACCATCCGCTGTTTTGAAACGTAAGTTGCAGTTTATTTAAAAGTAGATATATGGTTGCTAGATTTTCTTCTTCTATAAAATTAGTTTTAAAAGGCTCTGTAACAAGAAGTCCTTGATTTTAGACAGTATTAGTTACTATTGATTTTAAGTTACTATCACTAATTCCACGTAACCCTGTTGTAATATTCAGCAACGCGAATATGTGTTGGAATATTCATCTATATTGCAACCATTCCACGAATTGAATATTCATCGGAATGTGTTTGATGTTTGTTCAAAATGCAATTCCGTGTGTCATATAATATCTCTTTAAGCTATGTTCAAGGTTTTATTACGAATATTTCGTTGAACATAGAGCGAAATTTCCTGAATTCCCATAATGGCATTGGTGCAAATTGACTTACATATTACCCGTTGTTTGCAACGTTAGTCCTTGTTCCGTTTTCCTCTTTGACCTATTTTCCACTAGACGCTCTTTCAACTATTGCTACGGACTGAATAACTTTATGTAATGAAAGGTACTTTTCTTACTATACACGTTACATTACTATATACGTTGCTATCACACGGATTATGCTTCTTATATTTTTTTATACAAAATATATAAAGAGAAAAGATTTGTATTTTAATTTTAGATTGTAACTGAAACAACTCAAATAGTCAGACATGTTTATTAGAATTATTATTAGCTACTACTCGTACTAACATTGTTTTTTTTTTTTTTAAACGTGAACTCGCTCAGAAGTTACCTTCCGGAAAGTCCGTAATATAATATAACCGTATCTCATTCATTTATCATATTTGTATCTAATATTTTATTCTTTAATCCAGACTTAATTTCTTACTCTCCTTTACAATAGATCACGTCATAATAAAACCACATTTAAGTACATAGCTGTTAACACCATGGCTGTTACGAGGTTGAAAACACCAAGCTCCAAAAAACCGTTTTGTTGGCATTTTCCTTTTCGCCTAACATGACATTTATGTGTTTTAGGACAAACAACGTGCCATACTTTCACGTAGTGTTCACGCAGATAGACAAAATGGTGAGTGTTTAGTACTTACCCACATTCTACTTATAGAGGTACATTCACTGCATGCTTGTTTGAGAATATGTGTTCGCCTTTCGTTTAAACTATTTTTGTATTTATTAGATCTAAAATATATAATAAACAAATTATTTGGGCCAAGCCAGTTTAAACTGGTGTCTCTAGAATTTTCTGATCTAACTAACTGAGCTATTGCGTCCTCAAATCACTCCAGTAAAATTTACATGTGCTGAATGGGCATGACCTGTCGCTTTTATTTATTTATTCAGTTTGTTTTAGATAGGTAATAAATTTTACGTTATAAATTTTACAAATTCATATTGTTATAACTATAGCCTAAATCCTGAAATAGATTAATAGTGACATGATGGGCCAATCCGGATTACGCAGGCCAATAACGTATGCATTAGTTTGATATTGGATTCCATAGTATATAATTACGGATTCCGCAAATAAATCCGCTCCACATTTGCACGTGGATGCCCTTCTAGGTATCACGTCCATGTTTTGTTGCGTGTATATTTAGAAGTTGAACGATTTTCATTTTTATATTATTCGAATAAAATGCGAGTCAAATAAATCAAAGCCTAGGTAAATAGCACAATATTTTGATCCTTGCTAAGTAGTTGAAGTTTTTTTTTAATGACCTAGCTTTAAAGGTCGGATTTCCACTTTCGACCGAACTTTCAACCTACACCGTCTTTTACTAGTCTATCCCAGTTTTTACTCGGCCGCAACAGCTATTAATAGTCTGTATTATTGTATAATAAGACATTGCTGGCCATAAATCAGGGCACATTTTGTTATTTTTTTTAACAAGTATCTTGTGTGATAGGTAACAGAAGATGTGCGGCAATGTGTAGACCTCTGGGTACATGAGGGGTGGTGCGGTGTTGCTGAGGAAGAAATATACGACGAACAAGGCAATGGAGGTAAATGATAATTTTAAAAAGTCTTGTTCTACAAATTAACTGCATTAACTAAATACAGTTATTATTATTATTACCGAATATTCTGTATAAGCTCAGCGTAGGTCAGCGCAGCTCAGCTCAGGAACGTGACAGCGCTATCTTAAAATTTGTTAAGGGATAAGTAGTGCCGTCAGAATCTACGACTAATGTCTCCGTCACATCTCGCTGCCTTAAAGAAAAGTAAAGGACAAATCCATTTTCCTGAAAAAAATATTGTTTTCCTTAAACAATTTTCTAATCAATCTTCCTACCTTACTTACATAAATATGCATTCTTCTTGTACCAGATGCTACATTTCCGCGTTGCGTAACCATTTATTAAAATTTATGATACCGCAAAATAATGAAGATGTATCGTCATATTTCCTTAAAATATTCTCAGTTATTATAAGTATGAACCGAAAGCTCACTTGAGTATCAAAAAGTTTCGGAATAACTGAATTCTGATGAGAAGTTTCCTTTAGATACGCACTGCATAAACTTGATAAATAATATCCCCATCGTCTTTACAAATACGTTTAACCTTATCCACAGATTCATCGTATTTTGTTTCACTTTGAATCTACTGCGGCAAATATTACTTCAAAACCGAACTTGGAAATGGAAGATCCATACTGTAAACTCTCATCAATTCAATCGTCTGAACTATACATATTTGTAAAAACTTTTTCATTATCATCGTATGCAGGTTGCATAGTATCAGCAAAGACGCTGCCATTCGAGCTGCTATCAGCATTGCGTGAGTTGGTAGCAGCCGCCGTGCCCGCGCCTTCTACTCACCCTCAGCACCACGAGCCGCCCCCGCAGCTCGTCGACTGCTATTTGTGAGTATTGTTCAAACTGCTGTCTGCAGTAAACGTTATGCTACTTTGATGGTATTCATTTCCCGTCAAAATTAAATATATTTGAGCCCGGGTTTGAGCTACCTATTCAGCTCTTTCTAATTACTTATTACGTTTTGTTGTTTTTAACACTGACGTTGTATAGAAATTCTATTGTGAATGTGCAACATATATTGAATTCTGGCGTCAAGTTCATATTCAACAAATACCCTGAATTTGCTAACGATCCCAAAAATCTGTTATATTTTAGCCAACGTATCAATTCCCAGTAAAAATTATGAAAAGAAAGAGTTTGGAAAAAAACTTACACAAAAAATATTTTCTGACTCGCTCTCACACACAGAATTGTTGAAATAAAATTAAATTATTAACGATGAATTAAATTGCATTTAAAAAATATTTTTTACGCGTTTTTTGGTGTAACGTGTGACTATTTTTATGTTTGTCCAGGTGGTTCGAGCCTCTGATCGACCGCTGGCTGGCCGTCACCAAGACCATGGCGCTGCAGCGAGTGCGAGCCGCCGTCGAACTTGGTAAGTTTTATCCTTGTTTTATCACATGAAAACCTGCCTCCGTGGTCTATTGCTCTGAGCTATGGGCTTCCGATCCAGAATTCCTGGGTTTGTTTTTTTTTTTTTTTGAGTTGATATTTGTTTATTTATCACTTTGTGAGATTTTCCCCAGTTTGGTGAGGACAAAGCAGGCTGAATCACTTGATTGTCTGGAATAAAAAAGATGCCGTGCTTTGGAGGGCACGTTAAGCCGTCGGTTCCGGACGCTGTCTTTGATAGTGGTCGTTACACAAAATCATGTCAGAGGCCTCTTAGCTGTGCTATAGGCGGTTTAAAAATTCTGTCACCAGGGATGATGATGGATGATGGATATTTCATTATCACGCGGCGGCATGCTACGCGGGCAGGCATACTTTCGGTAGGAAAGTAACTTCATACACAAACAAACAATAACCGTCAAGGTACAATGTCTTTATGTTTTAGAAACGTGAGCGTTTTTCTAAAATGATGAATGAGAAATTGCTGTCGCTGTATATCACGAAAACATGCAACGAAAATATTTGCATATTATGCTATTTAATTGAGCACCTGATTAATTAACCTGCCATTTTGTTATCCGGGATTTCAGGCGCGTGATATGGAATTTCGTTTCATTACAATCAATAGTGAATTTCGCGTTGCGGTCTGTAGCATTCATTTTCAACCCCGTATATAATATCATGGCCAAGTATCTATTTACCTTTCAACTGCACATGGATAATATTGTAAAATATATTTGTGAACTATAATATATACGGGGTGAAAGGGTCAGCTTTCCGAAAACCCATATAAGGGTTGCTCAGTCAACGAAACTGGACAACTTACGCCAAGATTATTTTTTTAGGAAATGAAAAAGAATAGACATTCCCATACAAAATGACCACCTCGATCAGATAATTTGTATGGAAAACAATTACAAGATATTTCCAAGCTGAGCCAGAAAATCATAAAATATTGCTGCTTCTCTTCCCAAGTATACTGTAAAAGTCATGAGACGGAGACGAGGTTTCAAGTGTATTGCAATTTATGCGATGAGCTGACAACATATCACTGTAGTAATATACTACACCATAATTTTCTATAATAACCAGCGAAAATAATTTTCCTCACCTCAGACGTAATCAAAACAAGATCATTAAAGCAGAGCTCTGCTTACCCCGTAACGTTAGGGATGCCTACAGACGTGACTATCTGTATGAGCTTGCATTGATGCAGAGCATTTCTGCTTGTTGGTTGTGTTTTTGATATCGACGAGGCAATTTGAATCTATTCAGGAAGGCTTTTTATATTTACTTTGATTATCTACGAGTAGTTTTATTAGTTTTAACAATATGAAAAACATATGTGTCACAATGTACATTGGCAGAAACACCTACACAACATGCCCTAACATAACAGCCAACATGACAAGCGCTACTATTTCCGAAACAAATAGAAAGGTGACCGTCTTTCATGCAGGAGTTCCACAAACAGAGACAAAGGAAACTGGAACTTAGGAGCGAATGAATAGAAGTCAAGAAATGAATTGAAACAAGGAGCCGTAATCGTTGAGAGGGCAAAAGGCTAAGCCTCGCACTCGAGGGCGCTCTTTTAGATAAGAATCGGATTCTAAACTGACGCGCAACACGAAAGTTGATATACAGGGTGTAAACCTTTAAATAAACCAATTGTTTCAACTCAAAATATCAGACAATTTACGTAAATAGACAATAGTTTTGCCTTATAATAAAATCCTTGCATCAGAACTAACATTTTATTATGTTTGATAGTTCATATTTATTTGAATAAGTGCCTAAAAAGTTTATAATAATTTTAGTCAAATTAATTAATGTTTAGAACATGTAGTTTAAAGAATCTCACTATCCCTATTATTCTTAGCAGTTTATGTAGAGTCCTATTTACAGTGATGAATTGATGATACACGTCTTATTTTAACAACAACATTAGTTTGACGTAAATACGCGTCAAACTTTTGTTCTACTTTTTTCTATTAGAATTTACCATTTGTTCTTTTCAAAACTATTGTGGCGACTTTGCCGCAAAGAAGATTCGAATAATTACGATATTCTTCTGTTATGTCGTTCATGTTCTTGCTCGAGACTCATGGAGTCGAGTATATTGCCGTGACCTCTTTTTATATAGTTTAGCGTGTGATTATTGTATCTAGGGCTACCTATGAACTCAAACCTACACGCTAATAAACATTGAGTGGGTGAACGTACAAGTGAGTTTCCTTTATACTATCATCCTTGTTTAATAAATTTCCTAATCCAATAAACATGAAATCTGTTACTCGTACTCCATCACATACTGTACTCGTCACAATTTGCTGAAACTCTAAATTTTACATACTCGTTCATTATTAACAATGATACGTACGATTAACTTGCTCAGTGTTCATGGTATCTGATTGTTATTTTAATGAGGAATATTCAGTTATATTACACTGTTAACAATATCGATATAGTAATCAAGTATAACAATTTTCAAATAATCCATGTTTCCAATTTAACACATCACAGTAATATTATAATATTGTGTAATGTAATAGATTATTTTTGCGTTTGTATTTTTATTACACACTTCTTTGTATTCCTTTCGTGTCAATGGTAACTCAAAACGGTCAACAACCAATAGCTAGTGGCAATGCGTTGGGTCTCCAGCAGCAGGTCATCTACATTGACAATAAATGGTTTGGATCAAAATGTAAAAGGAACCAATTATTAAGCAGACCATCTGAATTTGAACATAAATCGTAGCTGAGCTCACTTTAAGTAGGTAATGCTGACTCTCAGTAAAGTGCTGCTTCCGTGCGCCTTTTTCTCCGGTTTACCCGGAGCGCATTTATGTAATATTTTTCCTGGAATGATCTTCTATTGAAGCATTTTCTATTAATATCTTAAAAATAAGATGTCTTACTTAGGTGATTTGTAAGTATCTAATGAAAAATATTGTTTGTGTTATGTGTATTTTTTTTATTTCATCATCAACCATCAAAGGCGCTACAGTCATTGGTCAGCCTTGACAGGAAACTTATAGCTCAGTCCGGACTGGGTCAGTCAAATGCGAAGTACTTGCTCTTAACAATAATGCGTTCCCAGATCGGGCGGTGGAAGGTGAACACCTCGTCAAACACTCTACTTCCTCAGTGGATACAGCTGCATGGTAAGAACCGCATTTTCACTTAATTAATCCTAATGTGCTTGTTCCTTTATTTTTTTATGATATTTTTATTTTTGCCACATTTTGTTACTTATTATTTGAAATATAATATAAATATCGATCAATCAATGGGATCTATTTAATTTGACTTGTGTTAATAAAAAATAATTTTTCGTGTGAAAAACTAATTAAGTATATCTAAGAACATATTTTGTTACTGGCTCCATATAAGTAGTAAAACCTTTTCTCCGTAAACTTCACCTTAAAATCAATTTATTTTACAACAATAATACTTCAAAGTTATTTTATCTAAAGTTGCCTTTTAATATCTTCTCTCCAATTTATAAGCAATAAAGCTAATTGGGCTGTAACGATTGTTAATCTTTTTTGATCCCTAGATAATACCTATCAATTGGTATTACGATCCAGAGCTTTTATATCAGAGCATTAAAGTATTATTTATTTGGTTTGTTTTCATTTTTTCACAATAGGTACCTAGCATTTAGATAGGTATGATTTTAAAATTACTATTTTGATTGAACTCCCTTTCAACATCACGACGACCACGAGGGCTGTATACTAGGAACGAATATCATATTTTTAAACTGTCTCGTCATTTAAGCATTTTTAGGATTAGAGTTGTTTGAAAGTGGAAATCGTTACGAAATAATATCTCGTGATGTCTACCCCTAAAAGTTTATAAGCGCAATTTTATTTACTTAGGTCATTGCAAGCTTGCACAGCGTGTCCATTAGCTTTTCAATTTCCTCGCGGCGGTAATAAGATTTGTTTATTGAAGCCTGTACCACATGCGTCTCGTATGGCGAGCCATCGGTGGAGCGGAGGAGTCTACACAGGGAGGAGGGCTGAGGCTACTTGAGGCTGCGTGTGCAACCGCCTTACACTATGCTGACTTGGTCCATGGCGCGCTGGCTGATCAGGGCTACTATGATAACCACGGTATGTGCCATTTACGGAGCTTACTGCATGAGGTTTGGAAGAGTACGTCTACTCAGCGGGGAGAGCTGAGGCTAATTGAAGCCGCGTGTGCAACCACCTTGCACTATGCTGACTTTGTCTGATCAGGGATACTACGATAACCACGGTATGTGCCATTTACGGAGCTTACTGCATGAGGTTTGGAAGAGTACGTCTAATCAGCGGGGAGAGCTGAGGCTAATTGAAGCCGCGTGTGCAACCACCTTGCACTATGCTAACTTTGTCTGATCAGGGATACTACGATAGCCACGGCATGCATAGTTGTAAACCACTTCATGTGGCGCGGAGGAGTATATTCAGGGGTGAAGACTGTGGCAACTAGACGCTGTGTGTGCGACCACCTTTCACTATGCTGGCTTGGTCCATGGAGCATTGGCGGACCTGAGTTACTAAAATTGCCGTATGAGCAATTTTCTCTTCAGAAATAACCATTTCCTAAAATCGCAATTTAACTATTCCGAGATAGCTCTCCGTATCGTATATCCGTATCCGTATCCGTAAACCCAGCCGGAAATTGATATGGCTGAAACTTTCATGAAACTTGGACTTATAATCGTTCACTCACATGGAACGTAGCACGTTCGGGCTTTGCTGGAAAAGTTTATAAATGGTTTCCTCGAGCTGGACGCTCGCTATAAACGACATTCCTATTTTATAAAGCACTTCATGTTTTGTTCAAAACATCGTAGCGACTACTTTACGTACAGTTTCGTCAAAACATCAAAAGTACTCTATTCAGATAATAAAGACGAATGAAAAATGGGACAGTTTATTTGAATTAATCAATGAACACTGAAAATATATTGAAACTGTAATTGATGTTAAAAACTAGACCTTAGTTAACTGCTACAACGTAGCATATTCGTAGCGGGCTGTAGCATTGTAGCCATTTTATTTAGAAAGATTATTTCATAGGCAATCTAATTTCTCTGTAAAAAGTTTGTCAATTCCTGCTTGTTTGATAATATGTAACAATTAAGCAAGAAAGAAAGTAAATTGTTTCTGTTTTAATTTAAATAAATATATTTAATACCAGGTCAAAACAAGACCACAGAGGAGATTTGCACGATCGTGAACAACCTGGAGTACGTGCGTCGCTCGCTGGCAGAATACGACGATGAACACATGTAAGTACTCTACAGTCCCCTTAGGACCCTACAGTTAGTACAGTCCCTGCAGTGTACTAAACTACATGGTGAAACAAAAAATATGAGGATGAGTTATGACCAAAGTGAAGCACTTAACTTTTCCCGTAATAGGTCGTTAAACGTAAACAAAAATCGAATAATCCATGCAATGTCGATTAATCCATACTGGACCCATGTGATCGACTAAGGCCTGATATCCCTAATTCAGGGTAGCCTTGTGCCCCTTGGTGGAGAATTATAAAAGCAAATGATGATGATGATGACAAAATGTACGGTCGCAGTCAAATTGACTTCACTATGAACGACATTTTTTCTTAGTCTGACGGCCTATTCCATGGGAAAAATTGTTCAGTTTTGTGTGGTGAACTCACTCTAATATCTCTCAACTCATTCGAATGTTTTATATTTCACCCTGTACAGCCCGTACAGAGAGGCTCCAGCTGATCTCGGATTCCGCCCAGCGCTTTTGCAAACTTGCGAGTTGTGTACTCCGAGTTCCAACGACTTAATCCTATATGCACAGAGCATAGGTCAACATACGTACTGCAAATGTAGAACAGTGTATCACTAGAAATCCAAAGGAGTTAGAAGTTTAGTTTATGAAATTAATTAAAAATGTTAAAGTAACTTAGTTTTATTTGTAAGTTCTTTATTGTAGAGCCACTTGGGAGAAGTTTCAATGAAAATAAGCGGAGAGGTCGACAAATAAATAATTATAATCCAGGAATTTATTCTGTTGTCTGTTACTTATTTAGCAAGTAAAGTGATAAATAATCCTTATAATACTCCTGATTAAATACTCTAGGTGTAACAAAATAAGTATTCTCATCAGGTGCATAAAGTAACATTTTGTGATTTATGATGAAAATTTAATTACTTGTAATGAAAGTCTACTTGTGTCTTACAGTTTTAGCCCTCACTGAAACACTGAATAAATAAGTACAAAAGTTTTCTTTTGTGAAACTTTGTACATGATTTTAGCTATAAATTACTCGTAATTAATCAACTTGTTATAGCCAGAGAACATCATTCGTAACTACAAGTTACTTCGCCAACATTGAACTTATAAACTTGCATAACTACACTCCACAAGAAAATTAAGAAAGTAATTCTTAGATTGAACTTGAATTAAAACTTTGTTTAATAAAACAGAATTAATAAAGGATTGTCATTTTAGAGTTTAGTAGTATTCAACAAAAAAAAATAAAAAATCTGTAAAATTGTTTTAAACGTGTAAACGCAAAGTACGAGTATGTTCCAATGGTACCTATGTGTCTGTTTGCCGCTGATCGATTTTTTTAGCGAGGTCTTGAGAACTTAACAAAAAGTCTATCTTCTAGCTCGAAAAATTGACATACCTAAAATATTCAAGCATCTGATTTTTAACAAAATTGAACATTTATGCTTGTATTTATAAAAGTCACTCAAATTTGATACTAGTTTTATGTAGAGTTTTAAGTCGCCTGTCTTACTCAGTCTAATTTTTAGTTCCTACTTAGGTACGCTATCACGACTCAGACTTCAGCCGAGTCGCTCCTAATTTATAAACATTATAATTCAAATTTAGAACGCGGGCGCGCACTCGGGATGTGTCGCTAGTCACGTATTAAGTGCGTATCAGCCATGTGTTTTGCGCCATTTATACAGGATGTTAAAATCAATTATACGGGGTGTATAGGGAAGTTATACAGAGTGTTAAAAATAATTATACGGGGTGTATGGGGAAGTTATACAGGGTGTTAAAATCAACTATACGGGGTGTATGGGGAAGTTATACAGGGTGTCAAAATCAACTTTACTCTGTGTATGGGGAAGTTATACAGGGTGTTAAAATCAACTTTACAGGGTGTATAGAGAAAATCAATTTTAACACCATGTATAACTTCTCTATACACACTGTAAAGTTGATTTTAACACCCTGTATAACTTCCCATACACCCCGTAGAGTTGATTTTAACACCCTGTATAACTTCCCTATACACAGAATAAAGTTGATTTTGACACCCTGTATAACTTCTCTATACACCCTATAAAGTTGATTTTAACACCTTGTATAACTTTCCCTTACACCCCGTAAAGCTGATTTTAACACCCTGTATAACTTTCCCATACGTCCCTTATAGTTGATTTTAACACCCTGTATAACTTCCTCAGTCAATCAAGTGATTCAGCCTACATTGTCCTAGCCAAACTAAGGAAAATCTGGTGAAAGCAGCCTTGACACTGGCTGATTTGCCAGTTGCAATAGCCAAATAAGTTAAAAGAAGAAGAAAAAGACTGACTCACGATTATGAACTCGATTCAGCTGATACGTACCTGATTTGAGTGCGGTTGCGTTTATAAATTAACAAACTACTCAAGTTCTGAGTAAAAGTTTAATTTAAACTTGCTTGATCGACTCCCAAGTGCGGTTCTGAGTCTCGACTATGATTGCGGCCCTTAGGCACGCTATTGTTGGCTTCTAATTTGTTTAATTTAGAATCCAATTTAATTCTGTTGATAGTCTCTATCGGTTTCTAGAATCCTTACCTTATATAGAATAAAATAATTACGATGATAGATGATACTGATTCCATGAGAATTTCTCCGATTTTCCTCATCTCCACTCAAGCAAAAATAGATCTTAGGTCGGTGAGATAGAATCATAAATAAATATGCAGTTAAGCTGATTAAACGCGCTTGTATGCTTTAGTAAGTAATCAGTGCAAGTGAGCCGTGCGGCGTGGAATCGACGCCGACATATCGCACGTGTAATAAGCAGAACTAGCACCGCGAGAACGTCTCTCGAGCTCCCAGCTGAATAATAAGTTATGCACTCCAATAGCTTTGCAGCAAAATAATAGCTGTAGTCAGACTTCAATTAATTTAATAACAAGCAATTCTACATTTCTGAAATACAGAACTTAATGCCAAATGGAGATTAAGTAAAGGAGAGACATACCAATGTCTAACCATGTCTAACTGTGGGCAAATACCTACGTGAGTAAAGAAAAACTAGAGTATAGGTAATTGTAATTCAAGTATTAACACAGTGCTCAAAGTACATATTTATGTTTTCAATGTAAGTTACTTATACCTAACCATTGATAAATTCTGTCGATAGTCAAATTCACGGAATAGCGCCGAGTGCAATGTTGCGCGTTTATTTCATGCAATATGAAACTACGAGTAAGAATTGTAGGTATGTCAGATAAAACCACATTACCACGTACTAGTATTGAATATCAAATGTTATTGAAATGTATCGAATGACCAATGCGGCGAGATAAACACTTGCAATGGGCTGTTGATTCAATTCACTCGAGTTTATAATACTTAATTATCTGTTTTATTTACCGTTTGCATTTACAGCGAACAAAATGAAGTGTTTGGTAATTTACATCGCTGTGAATTTATAACAAAGGACACAAATATTTTCTTTTCATTCAAATGTAAATTTTTAATCGAATATAGATCCTTTAGATCAAACACCTCTCTACCTTTATTTCGGTCATTAGAGTGTACATCAGTAGTACTTAAAAATACATACAATTTGTCAACGTCCAAGTGGACATGAACTTTGAATGAAGTAAAATTCACAAGAATATTTAAGTAATCAATCATGCTCTATCATAGTTTGCATCATCACTTCCCATTAAGTAAGATGGCAGGGAAATAATTGCCTATTAACTTTAAAAAAAACTGTTTCGTTCAGTGGCAATGACGAGAATGCCCGTCAACTGGTGCGTGGTGCGCTGGGCACGCTAGACGCTCGAGCCTCCCGAGCTGCCACCCCGCTCGCCGGTCGCGCCAGGCCTCCGCTGCGCAAAGCCGTCTTCCACCTCGCCTGGTCGCCAGACACGCTGCCTACACCACAGGTAGTACTTGTCTAACATAACATTTAGAATTGTAGATACTTTTTCAAACGATGGCCCCTAAAGAAATGGAGTGTATGGGTCAATTCACGTCAATTGACTTGGCGTGAAGCTGCTTGAAGATGCATCTCGGTATACCACGAAGTTTCATGCTGCAATTTTTTCAAGTTCTTTTGAATTGACCCTGTCTCAGGACATCGTATCAATAAACTGTTCGAGAAAAATTAACATCCCTTGCTTTTCAGTCAACAGCACTATTACTCGTGTGCGAGTCCTATGTGACTGCGAAAGATAGAGTCAATTTTAGACACTTCATCTAGATCTTTCTTCTCCCATAGGCGATCACTCCTCTCCTGGAGTTTTTAGACCAGCACCTGTCCCAGCTGAACACCTGGCTGCTCCCGCGAGCGTTCATCCGCGCTTTAGCCGGTTGCTGGAGCGCTGTGCTCAAAGAAGTCTCCGCGCAAGCTGACGCTGGAGGCGCTGAGAGGCCGAGGGTCTACCACAGCAGGCTCAGGGAAGCCTTGGATCTGTTGGCTGAGTTTTTCCATGCTGAAGGGAAAGGTGAGGATAATAACAGCATCCTTATAAACTTAGAGTATGAATTCAGCAAAACTAGCTTCTAAGGTTATGACTATCTTTGATTTGTGCATGGTTCTTGTCCAGGTCTCCCGATGTCCGAGGTACACAGCGCTGAGTGGATGCGCTTGGAGCAAAGAATGCAGTACCACCAGGCACCCACCGAGGAACTGATAGAGTTGTGGCTCGCTGACAGACTTGTAGAACAAGTCAGGACCCCTATGCCATCACCCTATGGATCCATACTTGTCAGGTGGGTATCAAAATTGATAAAAGCAAATTAAAATCCATACTAAGTAAACAACTTTTGTTTTTCTTCTCAGGGTATATTTCAATCATGACTCCCTGTGTGTGGAGGTTCTGTCAGCCCGTGACGTCATCCCACTGGATCCCAATGGATTGAGCGACCCTTTTGTAGTGCTTGAACTCCTGCCCAAACGCCTGTTCCCGAAATGTCACGATCAGCAGACAGCAGTTCAAAAGGTTAGATGTAACCTAACCTAATTATAATTTTTTCCGCCAGGAATATAAAACCCGTGAAATTTCAAAGGCATAAAAATAAAAATATTGATAGCTATCACGTTTTGCGTAACCTTTTACAAGTTCGTGAGAAGGGATAAAACAAGTTCGGAACTTTTGTTTCAACAATGGATGGGTTTTCTTTTTTGCTGAAAGTTACCTCGGTTACATACTCAGTAAAACAAAGTCTATTAGGAAAAAATCGCTGAATTTTTTCATTGAAAAAGAAAAGTTTGCGTATGATTGAAATGGAATACTTTCTTTCATCTCCTTGCGTTTTGGATAGCGCATTGGAGGGATCACAAAAATTTCAATCAATCAATCTTGTAATTGTTTTATATTGATTTATATCTTATAGCACCTGTTTATCACGAAGGGATCAGCTATGGCTAAAAATATATTTTTTTTTTCTTAGAAAACTCTGAACCCGATATGGGACGAATGCTTCGAATTCGCGGTCGCCCTCGAGTCGTGCCGCTCACCTCAATCCGCTCTAGCGCTGTCGGTGTGGGATCGTGACGTTCTGACAGCTGACGACTTCGCTGGCGAAGCCTTCGTGGCTCTCTCGCGCATCCCGGGCGTCAACAGCCACGCCCCGCCCGACCCGCTGCGCCCGATCGAACTGCCGCTCATGCAGCTACATGACAGGAGTGAGTATTCTAAAAGATATAATATACCAGTGACGTGCTCACAGCTGACGACTTCGTTGGCGAAGCCTTCGCGCATTCCGGGCATCAACAGCCACGACCCACAGGTGTAAGTATTCTAAAAGCAGTGAGCATATTTCTGAAAAAAATTGCGGGACTTTCGTTGGAAGAATATAGCTAGCGTCTTTTCTGTCCCCTGGTAGTTGGTATTCTTCAAAAAATAATTCTGCGTCAGGGCCCCGATACTATTTCAATCTTAAATGGTAGAAAATATGTCATTTCAACTGATTTACATACAAATTTTTACTTTAAAAGGAACTAAATTCCGATGGTAGTAACAGGTATATCAAGATACGTCAGTTTAATTTACAGCCCTTTGATATACTGAGCATTAGAAGGGGTTGTGTGCCCAATTTAAATTCAAATTAAGATTCAAGGCGTGCTCCGTGGCAAGCGCCGGCGACTGCCTTAATGCAGATGACCTATTAAAAGGAACTCTCCGTCCTCAAGCTTTAAATCTTTGATGAACTGCCACTTTGCCTCTTTATGTTCCTCGACAACAGTTTAGTTATGCTCATCGGAAATTGCTCTTTCAGATCACCCCATTTTGCAAATACTTGAGTCCCGCACAACTGACAAGCTTGCAATGGATTTCATCAAGAAGCAAAAGCTGAGATTTGCTGAACAGTAAACTTTATTTTTCGTGAATATAATTTAAAATATACTGCATAATTTATGTACCTATCTATTGAGATATTATTTCTGTTACTTCATACATTTACGCACAACGTCCATCAAATTTCGACAATATTTAAAATATTTTACAAAAAGAAAAGAATTTCATATATTTAAAAGCAAATTTTGTTATTTATATTATAATATACTTATATTTATTATTAATTATTATGTATATAAAACATTTATAATATTAGGATGTAATCACTACAGTATTAATGTATAAAATACTACAAGACTGTGTAATTCTTCTATTCATGAGAGAAATGTGTATTGTGAACCTTTAATATTTTATATGTGTATAGATAGTGCACCCTTGGAGCTTATGTCCTTAGTGGTTAGTCTCTCTTAGACGTTCCCGACCAAGTACTTTAAGGTTCTATGTAAACTGTCGATTCCAGAGTCGACTTAGTTCGAATTCTGCTACGCTGTATACGTAAACTGAAAGATCGAGCCTTGCCGCTATATGTATATCGCAAACACTTAAGTACTTCTTTCTCTCTTTGCACAATTCAGCTCAATATAGTAGCTCGCTCGTCTGTGGAAATGCAGCTTCGTAACTTGGAACCTTAACATTTTACTATAAATCCCTTTCTATTTTTGCTGTTTAATGTAACTATATCTTTATTTTATAAAGAGAACTATACCGCTTTTGATATTTATACTTTTGCTATATAACTCTTGCTTTGGGTATAAATGTTTTTAAATAATTAATGGATTTTAAATATTTTGTAACGATTTTAACACGAATATACGAGCTTTTCCCATTTACCGTCAAACTAAATTATATGAAACATTGTCTATAACGACTGATTTTTATCGTTAGTTTTATGTGATGTGTGTATAGATTTTATTATTACATGTGAAAAGAATTCGTTGTGTATACAAATATATTAAAACATTTAAAAATAGTTGAAATTGTTGTATTGATGTTTATTAGCGAGTTTATTATTGAAACCAAATTATTATGATGTAACAATTAGTGTTAATTATGTTACATATTTGAGGATATGTTACATATTGAAGGAACAAGGTTAATATGAAATGTAACTGGGTAACTGTGTTGAAAGAAAATGAAGATTAGTAAGTATAAAAGATGTATAATATAAGATTTTCTATTCTCTGTGTACTGCTACTGGATGTCTCCTTACAATTACCTATACCATGAAATCATATCTAAGCCAACCTAATCATATCGCTGAGCTTTCAACTTTTTATCATTCTACGTAACTGCGTAAGATTTGCTACAAGAAATTATGAAACCAAAGTTTTTGAATCTTTTGGTAAATGAACTAGACCATTCCAAAAGTCAATTAAAGTAAGCTATTTACAAGAGAGTTCTTTTACATTTGAAATTATAGAGAATATTTTATCTAATGCTGATCGCTTTCGGTGAGTGAAACATTTTTTTATACTAAAGAACTTTTTATACGTAAACGAATATTAGATCGATTTGATCCAAAGCCGCATGAATCAATACTGAATTTATGAAAACTAATAAACTTAACTTACTTATGTGTAAAAAACACAAGGAAAGGGTTTCGTTAAATAATATGAACTAACATATTATTTAAACAACCCGTATATGTATCTGACTTATATGTAACGTACCTATCTTATAAGATTATGTGTGTGATATTACATAAAGCAGAATTCAATCCTATTGTAAATCTCTACTAGAATAGAGCTCAAAAACTGAATATGGATGTGTTATTTACTTGTCTATTTTACTGCAATGTGTGTATCTAACATTATTGACAGTTGTGTTCCTGGCTTTAATAAAATCTATAAATATACAACGGTTCTTTTATTTACTTTACTTATATTTCCATGCAACACCACATCACAGAAAGAAAAGGCAAATTTAGTTTCCCAAAGACAAAAACTGTATGAGAAACTTGTCACCGCAAAGAATAGGTAATACAGAAAATCATTTTTAAATTTAAAGTTAGGTTACGTTATAAATAGTGGGTAGATATGCCATGCTATAGGTAGGTATAGGAGTTTACAACCACGATGTGTTCATAGCTGATGATGACTTTACTGGTGAAGCCTTCGTAGCTTATTTCTTCGTAATTTTACATCATGTTGACCCACGTCTCTAATTCCAAGTCTCACTCACTCTCGTCTGTAGTCCCAAGGATCCTAAAACTAAATATCCTGGCAGCCACAGCCTCCTAGCAAGATTCAATTGTGACTGTTCCCCAGAGTCGGGCCAGACAATACTGTACACCGCCCTACAAAACGACGATAAATCACTTTATATCTCACGTAAACCATGTTAGCAAGCCTTGGCTTAAGTCTTGACCTACCTACCAATTGTAGGTTTATTGATCTTCCTCAAAAAAGTTTTAGATTTAGGTACAACAAAACGTTTCCATCCAAAATATACCTTTCTACGTAATAAAAAAGTTACCGTGAATTTCTTGGGGCAGCCAATTCAGACTTCGCCTTTCGGAAAAAGCAAAATAAGCAGAGAAATCTTCATTCAAAAAATCTGAAAAAACATGACTTCAACAATGAACATATTACCAACACAAATGTGTGATTGAAAATGAGATGTTGTTTATTTCTGTTAATGAAAATTGCGTTCAAAGTAGGGTCGAAATCGTCAATTTTCTTTTACAAAAAATGGTTTTATGTAAGAAATACTTAATATTTTTTTTGTAAAACTTACATGTTTAAATTGCCATATTAATGAAGAATTCAAATGTGAGGTAGATTTTTTTAAAAAAATAATCTGTATTTTTACCAATTTCTTTTGCGTATTAAATAACAATTACGCTCACGCGCGGCCTGCCAGTGGCTCGCGGGCCGTTGTCGAGGTAAGACCTGTGCCGCTTTTTGTAAAAAAAATCTTTCCCGTTCATCATCGCTTGCGTCATGACGTAGCATTTGAAATACCTAAACTTCTCGAATAGCCTGCCCTTAATAAGTATAGTACTAAATAATAGGTAACTAAGTATTTCTCACATAAAACAAATTTTACCTACAGCAAAATATTTCCGTGATTCCCTCAAGACAGTCTTCGTAGTAAACAAAGACTTTTGCGAATTTCATAAAACAGGAACATTGCATTTATGCTCATTAGTAGAGGCTCAAGATGTTTACTTATCACTTTGGCTGCCAGGTTCTGACGGCTACGGCGCTGTGATCTGTGATCTACGCCGCTACGTAGAAATCGTAGACATTTGTCATTAATATTAGGGGGTGCATGTTCAAGCCTTGACCAAGTCGCATTTTTGATCATATTTAAAAAAAAAACAGCCCTAAGGCTCATGTTTATAAAACGATCTCAAGATTGAGAGGAATATTAAGTATGGATTTGACAGGCCATTCTGAACTGAAATGAAATTTCTGATACGAACTCAAACTCGCTGTCAGTCTCAATAGATGATTATTAATGCACTCACTACGCCTTAGTGAGTGCAATAGGTAATCCTAGAAATTGTAGACGCTTGTCATATATATCGCGCAGTCATAGGCTCGTATTTATAAAGCGATCTCAAGATTGAGAGCAATATTGAGTGCGGATTTGACAGGTAATTTTGTACTGGAATGACATTTCTGATACGAACTCAAACTCGCTGTCACTCTTGAGAGCTGATTATAAATACCGGCCATAGTGTCAAAATCTTGGTGCTTACTTATATTTCGTCTCTTTGACATGAAGTTTTGAACAAGGAAGGAAATGTGTTACACAACTGCCTCCGAACAGTTTGCTTGATATTGCGTTTGGATCTTACTTATAAATAATTGAATAACGATTCTAAGTATTTATTACATGAGACTATATTTATCTGAATCCACACCTTCTCTTATCGTGTTGTTATTACTTTTTTTAAATCGACGTACCAGGATATACTTATATTTAATTAGTGTATTTAAAAATATATTTACTCCGCTCTAGTTAGGGTTTTATTTTACATTTTCATCATTTTTTTTTTCAATCTGAATTACTCCAGATTACTCTAGATTACTAGAGCTAGACTACGCTAGTGCTATTTATTACCTATTAATTCTGTTCCTACGTAGCAATCATTGTCACTATGTCATCGACATCGCGCGGCATAAGAGTCACTCTATAAAAAAGTTTGGGTACCCCTGGCTTAGCCAATATATTTCAAAGTGGGTAGTTTACCGTAACAAGGTTCAATTGAGACAAAGTACTATTGACTCATAAAACGAACTACATAAACCAACATGACGCCGCCATGACACAAACGATCTTTGTTCGCAATAAAACATTAATGGAGAAAGCTTTTAGCGATGCCCATGTTTATCACAGTTTGTGTCCAAATGAGTTATCATTAAACTATAAGTATTATCCTGTTTTTGCAGGTAAAACATATTTGTAAACATTGTCATATTATTTTCACTCATCACTCAATTCAAAATTTATTGAACCGGGTCAAATCTTAAGTAAAACATAGAAATTATCTACATAATATTAGGACAGGAATTACCTACGTATTATCGCGATGGGTCAACCCGGTAGAGTAAATATTAAAATAAATAATAATATCGAATTCAATTTTCCTTTTAGATCTTCATTCAGGTAGTTTAGACTTCAGTAATTTTATGTTTACGCTGGTAATTCAACCATCTAAACCGATACGCTACTATACTATAGTAGAGCTTGCACTACTTTCTCCCTTTCCTCCTAGTATTCCCTCTGTGATCCAATAAATATGAACATAAAATAGATATGAAGTCATTTATTATAACGTCAAAAATATTGATTCATAAAAAAAATATACTTTACACATACTGAATGATTTAAATATAAAATATTTTATTTTTCCTTTACATTTTAAATTTTTGCGATATCCCAATAAAATCATGCATTAGTACTTATTAAATTTAGTTCACTTTTTCCATTAAATGTGAATTCGGCTCTCCTTGTTGATGCTTTCACAACTTTTAATGTTACAAGTACACCGTAATCATCTCCGTCCCTTATCCCATGTACATACAATTTTGCAGGCGCTGATTTAGTAATGAGAATGACATTAAGGCTCGTATTTATAAAGCGATCTCAAGTTTGAGAAGAATATTAAGTTTGGATTTGACAGGTTGTTTTGTACTGAAATGACATTTCTGATACAAACTCAAATTCGCTGTCACTCTTGAGAGCTGATTATAAATACGACCCTTAGATTTCTACTTAAATGAGTGAGGAATAACGTTCTTTTAAGATTTTCCTTAGGGATAGCTCAGTAGATTTCCCCGTTGGCGCCGTTGGCTTCCCGGATAAATCCACTGCGCTGGAACCATCACTTGTCTAGATTAGACACATTTTTGCAAGCGTTACTAATGCGTCCTATTTTCCCTAGGAAGCGAGGTTAGGAATTTCCATAATTTAGAATTGTCGTATATATTACATACTGACTTATTCATCACATCAATTTATAACTCTTGCAATGCCTCGATGGGGTTTTGTATCTGTACTTAATAAGTATGTATTTAATAAGATATTTTATGTAATATCTATGTACCCATATTATGAGGCAAAAGTAAATACTAAATAGGTACTGAAATACAAGTGTCATTCTGCGGTGTCATTATATTAGTTATCGAGTTTGTTTGAGTTTTCAAAATGAATTAAAGGATAGAAACTAACAAATCATTGGTTTGATGCCATTATAACAACAATGGAATATTATATAGATCAGCTGACATATTTTTCCTGTGTTTGCGTCAGCTCTATTTTTTTAATCATATTAGTTGTATGAAGTAATCACATTAAGTCAAATCTTAATTGCAGACTGTCAAATAGCACAGCACTAAGTCACAGCAAATCAATTTTCTTTGGTGAACGACTTAAATAGACTTAGTTTTATGTATCAGTTACCCCTCTTCTATTTCACGGTATTTTAAAATAAAATAACTTTAAAGCTATATTACCTAGTACCCAAGCCCTCGTGCATTTGGAAGTAACATCTGCAAGAATATTAAATTCTGTATCACGAAATTTTTCGAGTGTCATGGCCGATCGAGGGTACCCAAATAAAGCCAAGGTTGTTACCTGGAAGATACATCGTGAACCTGTTTGATACAAAAAGTTTTGATTTGCTTTTAACTGACTCTGCAAAAACATAATTCCGTAACTTATAAATTGTAAAGTAATTACATATTGCTTTAGCTAGAGTCAGGCATCATAAAGAAATATTAATTAATTCGCTTTCTTGTTTTGTTTGTTAAAGTCAAGTGATGCAGTTACCCGAGAAGGACCGAGGATGTAGATCCCAATTCGCCAAGCCACCCCGAACATTAGATTTCTGCGATCTTTTCAATATACTTATACGCATTCAGGGTAAACTCTAATCATGGTGCTTGTACAGCAAATTTTACAAAAATGAAATCGCTGTAAGAACCCGTTGAAATCTATTCTGAATCCTGAGTGAGTATTGACATAACGTAGTGTTTTTACGTCCCTAGATTTGTTTTTATTCTATTATACACGTCATATAAATAATGACTAGCATAATAAACTAGTAAACAAGTTGTAGAGTAGGTGTAGCTACTTAGAAATCTGACACAATTAAAGGTAGTGATCACCTACCTATTAAGCAGCGGTGCGTGATGAGGGAATTTTGTAGCTGCGATGACGTCTTTGTGACCACAAATTTCATTATGCCGCCGGTTCGTCTGCTTAAATGAGTAATATCCACACAGTTTCCTGTTCCCAGCCCACCAATTAGTGCGATTTTGAAACCAGTCTGCGCGTTGCATTTAGCTGGTATCAGACGTGTTAATTGTGAAATAAATTAATAAACAAATGTATTTAAAATGTCTGTTAAACTGACTGGTACTGAAGATGCAACTACCTTGGGATCCAGCTCCACCTTGGAAGATTTATCTACAGTATCTACTACATGGCTCAGCGAATCCGCCTCCGAAGTCGAATCTGCCTCAACAACAACGACCTTGGAGGAATTTCTGGTTACGGAAAATGTCAACAATCTGGATGGCTCGACAGCCGACAGCCAGCAACCCCCGAGCGAATCTCAAGACACTTTGTTTGAAGCTTTTATTATAATTGAAATTGTTATGACAGCTTTGGAATTAATATTATCAGTATTGGCAGCTTCTAAAGTGGCGCGCTGGAGGAGGAATTTCAGAAATCAAATGTTGATGCAGTTCAGTCTGGTGCGATTTCTGAAGAGAGTTTATAGTTGGATAGAGTTTTTGGAACGCAATAAGAAAATATCTGGTGAAATATTGTCTATTATGTTAAAAGGTGTTCAATTCTATATTGATTTTGTGATAGTAATTTTAGTGTGTTTCTTTATTAAGCATATGTATGATAGTTTAATAGTAGTGGTTGTGAAGATAAATAGAAATCAGCTGTTGAAAGTGACATTGTGCTCGTGGGTTGTACCCCTGCCAGTGAGTGTGATAGGAGCAAGTCTTGTGTACTTCGATGCGGTGTCACATGTGGTGGTGTATGTCTTTATCTGTGCCGCATTCAAATGGCCCTTAATGCTAATTGGCACCTTAACCTACCTAGTAATATTATTCAGAGTTATGTTTGATAAGATAAGGCAATTCGCCAGAAGTCTGACTTTTACCACATTTTTACTATGTTTAGTTTTAAACCTGCATCTTTTTTGTAAAGATGTGATTTGGTTGTGGTGTATTGATTCGTTTACGACTAATGTGGCGTCGTATATATTAGGATTCATAATGAATGTTTTAGTGCTATGTCTTTACATAATATTAATAACATTACATTTGAAATGTAAGAAAACACAAAATTGTGATAATCCATTTTATAGTGAGTATGTCACAAAATGTTAGCATTTATTGGTCCAATAAAATTGAAATAATATTGGGTGTAATTAGTTTTAAGAAAAGTTGTGTAATTGTAATATAATTATGTAAATATTAAAATAATTTTTCGTTTCATTTCTATTCTTGTGGGATGTAACGTACTTCATTGGTAAGAGGTACATCTTTATAGGAGACTTTATGTCTTTTCAAAAGTCGATAAGTTGACGCACACTTTGATGCATTGAATCAGTTATATGAACTTGCTGTAGCCGAAGCAGCAGGCGCTACGTTGGCAAGCGTGCGTACTTTATACTTATTTTTCACAAACGGGAATAGTTCAGTAAAAAGTAAAGCTCTGAAAAACTTTCTTTGATGAATGAACTTTATAGAATAAAAAACTAAAAAATAGCTTGGTGAATAATTACTTTTTATCATAAAGAAACTAACTCTTTTTGTACAGGTCGGGTAAAAGTGAACAAGTTGCAGTTTGAAAATTAATTCAGAGTTCTTTCTTTCATTTTACTTGCTTCTGACTTTTGGATCGTATTTTCAAATATTAGGTTGATTTTTTTTTTGTAAAAATAAATAAAACTAAAAAAGGAGTAAAATCTAATAAATTTAATTTAGGATCACAATAGATTGTAGATTGTTTTAGAATGACCTAAATGCAATATTATTTCAACAAATGCGTGGTTACATAATTTACAATATTAAACGGTACACTATTCGATGGAAATAACATTATTAAAAATCGGAATGTGTGGACGCGGAGATTTTATTCAGAAATAGTATTTTCAATGGCGGCCGCCCACAAACAAATTACATAAAATGTATTTTTCTACGTAATTTCGTATTCATTCCCGAAATACAAACATTCAATATTTGCAGGTAAACTAAAATCTATACATCGTAAAACGAAACATAAAATATCTAATTTATGAATTAACAATCACAAACTCCCATAAATAAGAACGTAAGAGATTCGATAGATAAATTGAAAGACGACAATTCGTAGGTGAGAAGTTAACAACTTTATTTACATAAAGGGGGGGGGTTCGAAGAGTCGGTCTTAGAAGCTGCTGTTCTCTGGACGGAAGGGCCGCTGACTTTCAGCCGCTGTAGCGCTGTTGATGCGCTGACGTCTAGGCGCACGCGCACGAGCAGCGCTTCACTCGCTTCTCGGGCAACAGCGCATCAGGCACGCTACGTACGGAGCGCGGGTGCATGTCTGTATACCACAAACAAAACAAACATAAGCAGAAGTTCATATAAAGATACATTATTATTATATTCAATAGTTCAGAGATGACTACCTTGAGCCGACATATTACTTTAACTTATAATAAATCGATAGAGCATTAACCCATAGTTACTCGATCGTCAATTCATATTTTGTAAAGCGATCGTATTAAATATTTAAATATTAAAAGGTCTTTAAGTAATATAAACAGACTTTGTAATATTAAAGTATGTTTTAAAAGAAATTAAGATAATCTTGAACATTTTTCGTCTGGAAACTGTATAAACAAAGTTTATGTTGAAAACAATGACCCTTGGAGGGATTAAAGACATCTGAAGGACAGTGTCGAGGTGAACATACGAGTTGATGTTCTTTATGCCAGCTAATTGCTATAGCCCCTTGCATTAATGACGCCGCTCATGATCCTTACTAAAGTTCTTACTCAATTGAGATAGAGTTTATTTTGCAAGGTCCGTATGATCTTATAAACATGCGGTTTGATAACTAGGTATAATAGCATCATATAATTGTGTTAATGTATCTCGAGGCTCATTAAGTTTGAAACCTTATTTTGATACGCAGTCCGCCGCAAAAACCCCTATCTATCTATAGGTATCTAAGGCTCGTATTTATAAAGCGATCTCAAGATTGAGTGCAATATTAAGTATGGATTTGACAGCCCGTTTTGTACTGAAATGACATTTCTGAAACGAATTCAATCTAGCTGTCACTCTTGAGAGCTGATTATAAATACGGGCCTAAATATAACGACAAAAAGCTGAGCAACTTTGGGTTTTCCTGAGAGTAATACAAAAGACATCAACGCGATCATATTCTCATAAGACGTGTTATAAAGTCAGTTTTAGCTCCTATTGCTATGATTATCGTATTGTAATAGATAGAACTTAACAATATTCCAATGCGACTAGTTAGAAGTGTAGGTAGTATGTTAAAAATATGTTTGAGTATTTTCACACTCACAGTGATATTTTATTTCATAAATAGGTATGAAAAGTAAGAAATTAAAAATTCACCACGGGACGGATTTGGGACCTGCGACCTTCTATCGTCGGAAGTTTAAATTCGCCATGTTGACTACCTCCTCGGTAGCTCAATTGGAAGAGCGATCGAACGGCATTCCGAAGGACGCAGGTTCAAATGCTGACGGTACGAATTTTTAATTTCTTTCTTTTCATATTTATGGAGCTAGAAATTTGGATATTTCTAGCTTGCATACTAATATTTATACAATGTTTATTTTTTCACCATTGTAAATTAATTAGTGCAGTACTGTACTTACGTAACAAGTAAGAGTGTTCTAAGCATCAAGAATTCAAGTTATTGTACCGGCCCCTACCGGGTGATGGCTATCAGTCTTGTATCGGCAAACGATTATCAGGGTAGAACAGACCTAATGGCACGCGAGAATGGAATATCGGTTTCAACAAATAACCTGCCTAACGATAGGTTGACGATACCCTCTCTCACGGGTGTAAATAAAATAGCTGTCCAAACTTATGGATGTGCGTGAACCTACCCATGAAAATAAACAACTTTACATAATAATAGGGCCATTTGTTTTCATATTTCAACTCATGTTCCTTGGAGGAAGTTGTGTAGTTTTATGAGTAGATTCACACCCTAAAGTTTTGTCACATTTTTTTTTACTCCCTGAATAAGCAGAATGTATCACTAAGTACTCACGGGCCTGATGGGTACGACGCGTCGGCTTGGCGTGGCTGCTACTTGGCTTGAGCCTGCACTTGGGCATCGGCAGCTGAATGTGTCAATACTTACAGTGAGGCCTCTCCTCCATAGGCATCTCCTGTGGCAAGAGCAGAGTGCGGGGGGCGCGCGGGGCCTGCGCGGGCGCGTCCTGCGACGGCTGCGCGTCGGCTTGGCGCTGCTGTTCCTCGGCTTGAGCCTGCGCTTGGGCCTCGGCTTGAGCTTGGGCCTCGGCCTCGGCTTCGGCCGCTGCGGCCAGTGTGTTCACGATAGTCTTGACCTGGTGCAAGAATTAATAATAAATTTATTTATAATATTAGAAATTCTCTTAAAGAATTGTAATTAATATCACAAAGCAAATTCGTCTGCCCTATAATCGTAAAAGAGCTCTTATTGACATCAAAATTTCCATATCACTTAAAACATAGCAATAAAATGACAGTTAAACTTTACTAGTATGTAAAATGAGTGATTTTATCATAACGACTCGCCGTAACACGTTAACTGCGATGCTACGAGGCCATAAACTAATAGCGTGACCGTGTTATTATGTCCAGACAGATAGATTTGTGCTCATTATTGTGGAAGTAAGGACGAGCTTCGTGCAATAAAATAACTCGGTTTCCCTGATCATCCGTCATTGTTATAAGTAGTTTATTAAATTTATTATCTTCGTGTCTGTTTGGTACAGGTAATTTGTAAACACTGTGTTATTTATTTCATCATCCTTTTTTATTGGAATGTTTAATACCGTGGTTAGATAGTCAGCACCTTATACTCACCTTATATTAAATATTGTTATTAACGTTATCTTGTACCTTGAAGAACCAAAAACAGTATTATATAATAGCATCCCATCATCTTAAAAGCGTAATATCCAAAAGTCCAACCAACCACAGAAGTAAATAATCCTATAAAAGCGCGGAAAATTCAATAGGTAAGTCACCTCTTGCATATCATTGTCCATCTGCTGGTCCCTTCGCTGCTGCTGTTGGGCCGCAGCCGTCGTACGGTGGATCATCTGGAGGTCCCTCGGCGTCAGGCCCCAGGGCAGCTGGTCGGTGTTGCCGTCCACGATCCTCACTTCCTGCATGTCATTGTCCATCTGCTGGTCGCGGCGCATCTGATTGGCTGACGCGTCTTCGGCTGTGCGGTGGATCACGTGGAGCTCTTCGGGAGACAGACCCCAAGGCAATTGCATCTGCATGCCGTCCTTGTTTACTGGCATCTGGAGCTGGTGATGTAGAGGAAATTAAGGATTATGTATGAGTCTTAATAAGAAAAAATTAAACATTATCCCATACCAATAGCAGGAATACGCTATAGGATCATCATTCGACTATAAAACAAATTAAATGAGAACCGGCCGTTTTCATACAAACTGAGGAACTGGAAAAAATATGACTGTCACAGATTTAGCAGAGATTGCCGGACGTCATTTCATAGTGAAATGTCAAACTTCATGCTCATTAACTTACACAGCTTTGTTCTTTAATTTTGTGGATACATAAGAATATTAAACACCAAAACAACTGCGACGGATTTGATTAAATTTTTCCTCGGCGGGAAAAATGGGACAAATAGGTACATTTTGTGAATAAGGTATACAAGTAAATTACCTCAGGCTGTTCTAATTCCTGCGTGGGCGCGGACTGGGGCACGAACTGGTGGAGCACGGTAGGTTGCTGAAAAAAAAAACATCAAATTAAAAATAGAAAATTGAATGTAGAGCAACTTTGGGAAGAATTATCATAAGATAATACGAGATGGAGCAATATTTTTCTTCTTATAACTGGGACAAAGTCAGTCGCTCTACTCTTCGTGAGAGTTTAATTTTTGATTACTAACTACGTATTTTATCTGCCCTTCAGCATTTTGTGGTAACGAGTTGAAAATAATCCTAGCAGCATCAAAACTACATTTTATTTTTCTACTCACTTCCTCTATAAATAAAGGCGTGATTTTTTGTTTAAGTAAAAAAAAATGCTTGAAAATATCTTTTGTTAAGTTGATTCACATTATGTCATCGCACGTGCAACAATGTAAGTGATGTATCTTAGCGCAGAAACGCTTGTATCTTAGAACAATGAATAATGAAAATCCTTCACCTTCTATCTGGTTCCCACTCAAATAAATGCAAAGGTCGCTCCTGCTGGGCGAGCTTAGCTACGAGATAACGCCTAATCTGGTTATTTCCACCTCAATCTTATTACGGTGGATAAATCATCCTTGGAGTTTGCTACTTTTCCTAATCCGTGGCTAGTATACACGCCGGCGCTGACGGTGGAAACAATAAAATTAAAGTTTCCATTGTTGACCTTGCGAATCAAAAAAAGCGTCAGTTTTATAAAAACACAAAAATATGGTCGTCGTTGTCTAATGAATGTACGAAAATTTAAACAAAACATATTGCTTAAATCACCAAGGGCGAAAAAGGGGAAAACTAAACTAAATGTTTAACAGTTGTTAAATAAACTAAATAAAGTCAACTCGAAACTTAAACTTGACAACCAAACCAACCAAATAACGCTCTCTCATTTTATTTGCTGAAGCCTTAAAAGGATGTCACGTTCTGTACGCTGTTTTGCAAATATTTAGCGAAAGGAAGTATTGGAACAAGCGAATCAAGGAAATATTGACCGCGAGCGCTTACAAAACGCAGGGTCTTTAACCTCAGGAGAAAACGGTCGAGTGGCTGCCAAGCTGCCATATTCCAGTGGTACCAGTGTTTCTTTTATTGGCCCCTGCCTGGCTCACTCTGGCAGAACTAATACCATGCTTCTTCTTGGTACTGAATAAATCTATAGCTAATTGTGTACTTAGACTGAGTAAAGTGGTATCATTTGTTACGCTGTGATTAGTTGGCAATTAGAGCTACATAAAATGACTATTATTTATTAGAATCTACTTGTTACCAATAAAGTGTCTTTCCTTTTATATGTAGGTACGCTATTTCGCCACTAACTTAGTGCGTAAAATTAAAAACAAAATTGTTTAAATATTTTGGTGTTAATCCTGGCTAAACAAATTATGAATAAGTCCTGTCACTTGCTCAGAATGACAAAGAAATGTAGAAGAATGAAATGTAAAAGTAAAGTTAACCATAACACCGAAATTTCGGAAAATTAACACAATTTATAGAAGTTGTGATATCGCAGCTCTCACTTAACTTCTTCTCAGTCTCGATTTGACATGACAAACCAAGCAATGTGTCAAACCAATTGGCATTGACTAAATTGATATGTAACATTAGTCGCTGGTATTATCCAGACATTAACAACCACTATCCCAATCAGTCGCTTCACAACTGTAATTATAATAACGCATGATTAACTCGTCAAACTGTTATTAGGTTATTACACTAACCAACCGACGTTGATATGTGTATATCTCATAATACATGTTACATAAGGATTTTATATAGATAGATACATAAACGCAAAGGGATATAACCCTTAAGGGGTTTTCAGAGCATCAAGATTAACTATCTGTTATAAGCAGTTTAAGCTACATATGAGTCTGACTGATTTTGCAGGTCCTTTCGTAAAGATAGTACGTTGCTTAAGTAGCCATAGGTACTAATTGCTAGTCCGATCGTCACCTACATGAAAATACTACAATACCTTCTTTTCTGAGTTATACAGTACGGAAAAGGACAAGAGTAAATTCTACATTTTATTGTAGCTCTAGCAAGGAAATCCAATAATAGAACAATATTTACATTGATATGTAAATCATATTTTTCGTTAATTTAGGCGCGTTAAGTTGCCAAGACATCACAACACAAGAAGGATGACCATGAATGCTAAAATATTTAGTCCTCAAGTAATTTAAGTGGAAAAAATATTTAAATATGTTATTTGAAATTATTTACACATGTCATTAAGGCCCGGCTTCCGTGTTTAACATTATTATTGCTCGTGTACTCGTTATGCTGCAAATTGCCAGGTAACGGGATGTTTTTTATCCGCTCTTCAAAGTTTTTTGACACCATACAGGGACGGACTCAGATGTAGGTAATTCGTTTTTATTTTGGATGCGTTTATAGGCTAGACATGTCAGAATCGACGATGGAGTGAGCTTATCCGGAAACCTGCACTGGCATTGATACATTCGTAATAGATACAGCAAGCTGGTTCGCACCGGACTCCGGTAAGAGGGTGGTCGAAAGCCAAGCCCAGTCTCTTGCGGGGCCTACCTAAGGTGCAAATTTTCAGTTGAACTTATCTACAGACAACCCGCCTGGACTGCTGTCCTTCACTACTTGGGAAGAATCGTTTAAGTTTTTTTTAGTGCAGAACTTGCAGCGAATTCCATCGCTGGCACTAAATTTTGCATTAGTCAAGTTTAATTAGTTATTCAGTTTCACAGCAGGAGAATCTTAGAGCAATCCAGAAGGGAATGTTATCATATATTCCACTTCAAATATATTTTAATAGCCGCGAATAAAAGAAAGAGTAAAAGAAATAGTATGTCTCTCTAAATCCTGCCTCTACCATCCTCCACCCTATTATTGGCAGCCTTTTATAGTGTTCATAAAAAAGAACATAATTATTATTGATGGGTCTATTTTGAAGATAATGCGGACTAGAGATCTAGTTCACGTTTACTTTAATTGATTTATAATGATCATTCAATGTTATATGGGCCGCAATATCTATCAAGTTATTTTATGTTAATAATTATCCTTCTTGTCTCATAAAACTCTGTCAGAAGCACTGATAAATATAAGGCAGAAATATAAAAAATAAAATAGAAAAGTATACTATTTCTATGTCCAAGTTCTTTTGAACAAATCAGTCAATGAAAGTAAGAGCAAGGCAAGTAGTGTGCTAGTAGGCATTTACAAAAGAATATAGAAACTTACCTGAAATAATCTATAGATGCCTAAATAAAGATTTGCTAAAATACCAATAATCGTGGTTTCATAAGTAGCCGGTAGGCCTGCGGATTTTGTGGGTGATGTCGGAAGGGCAGCTATATCACTAATTTGAGAAGTCGCGCCTTTATCTAAGTATTCTGTGGCTATTACCAACCAACGTACCGTTACCGTCTAAGGCATGGGGTTGCCCATCGCTTCCTGGGGCAAGTTGTGGGATCCTTCCAGCTGGAGTAGCTGATGGTATATAAATACTAGACTATAATATAAACCTCATTACCTCATTCTGATCGCAAGGCTGGGGTGGTGATGGAGGGGCGTGAAGGACACTATCTGAAGGATAGGGTTGCCCATAGCTAGGGAATGAGCCATTTTGTGGGAGAAAGGCTCATTTTTACAGGCTAAATATGGCATTTACCTCGTTCTGGTCACGGGCCTGGGGCGGTGGTGGAGGGGGCGCGAACGGTACCATCTGAGGCATGGGGTTGCCCATGGCTTCCTGGGGCTGGGGCATGTTGTGAGAGGGGGCGGGGATGGCGATCACTCTCTGCACGTGGATTCGCATCTCGCGGGGGGGAACCATCTGCTCCTCGGAGGAATCCCATGGCATCTGTGGACAATTATTTTTTTAAATCTACTTCTATCAAGATGGTGAACAAATTACTGTACAAAGTTTCTTAACATATTAACTAATTTATTAAAAGCGTAAAAAAGGTAAACTTGTTTCAAAGCTATTTTAAGTTTTCTGCCAGTTTACCGCCTTCAGTTGATAATAAACATTATTATGGTTGCTGACCTCACACCTTAGTTTATTCCACATATGAAAATGTTAATGCTTAAATTGATTTCATTCATTTTAATAACAACAAGCAAATTACAATTAATTATTTGTTATATTTCTGACAACGTAAACAATTAACCATCAAAACATCCAACAGGTTGAATCCATTTTTCGTAAACATAAGAGGACTTAATTCCACAATGTAATAAATGATCAGCTAAATTAAAGCACTCTACAATATAAAAGATCCAATAAAAGACCTATAAGAAACCTAGATATCTTGACATTTTCATATCATTTTTACCGACTTGTACCTATCTATTCCTCAGCAAGTATTAATAAATAACTATCAATAACTGCACGCAAACGATGATAAGTAAATTAGCATTGTAAGATCAAATTGCTGGTCTGAGAACAAAGGATAATGGCGGTTCAATCGTGTCAGCTCGGCTATGAATAATGTATGTGGTGTTGCGCAAACGCAGAGCATCGGGAGATGATCAGGCGCAGCAGGAAGCAATGACCGAGGCATATAGGTACGAGGTCGTGGCCATACTACGCACAAGAAGACCAAACTACACTGAGTAGTACCTATTTGTTATTCTGTTCATTACCGAATCCTTCCAACTATGAATTTTTGTAAAAAAAAATGCATAAGACAGCATTGTAGTAGTAGTAGGTGCGCAAGAGCTTTGTGACATGAGCGAACTGCCCAGAACGCAGGCGTAGCAAGCAATGGCCGACACAATACGAGGACAAGTCCATATTACGCACAACAAAACCAGAAGCACTTACTATTTGTTATTGTGACGAAGGGTTCGAATCCCACATATATAAAAATTGCGTCCATGTTTTCTTGTCTTTTCACTAATATCTCTCCTGATGCGGTGACTGACCGCGAAACAAAGTGTACTTCCAGTGCGAATATGACTTCACAAATACTCGCAAAATATCCCATACACTCAATACCCCAACACATAGCAATGAAAAGAGCTAACACCAAAACTGTATACAACATTCCGATTGAATTACAAAAAGCGTAACGCCGGATCGATCAAACGATCCAACGAGATTAATAATATATTCGAAAAAATGTTACAAAAACCCGTTCATATTGATAAACAAAGGAGCCCGCTATCAGGTTCGGCTAACAAATATTAATATTCCCGCGGCGATGCCGTGATTGATGCGGAACGAGACAAAAACACGGAAGAGGTGACGCTCCTCGCATTGTCCATGCGTCCTTGGGCGGGTGTCTTTAATGCGCATTGTGTATACTTAGAATAGAAACTGTCACGATAACAACATAGGCTGCGGTGTCGCGCGCCTAGCCGACCAGCGCTCGCGTCTCCTGGCGGTTACCACGGCAGATAGAAGCCTTTGTCAGGATAATTGCCTCATTTAATCTCATACCCAGAACCACTCAGACCACTTTTTACGCTAACAATGATTGAATTAATTACATGATTAGTTTTGCTCACGGTTCTATCTACGACTACTGACTCGCCTCGTTTGCAAGTAGCATTAACAACAATTCTATTCAAAACAATTTTTAATCTATTTAGGAAGGAACTTTTAATATATTCAAGTTAGGCTTAAAACGTACGGAACACATTGCTCCGGTACGGTAGTTTCCTGCTTTGCTTCCACGATCATTTATCATTATCGCTTTTGATTTGCATAGCTCTTGACTGTGTCGACTAAACGAGTTCGGTAGAATGTCGCAGAGGAAGTCGGACGCTGCAGAATCGTTTACAAGTTAAACGATATTGGTGGAATTGAAGGCAAAAGTGTCGACCGGCGCTAATGAAATTTGAAAAAGGAATGGATGCCCCTGGAGTTTAGAGTGCCAAGTCCTTGTCGTTTCAATCCACTCCCTAAATTCCCTTCCGTCCTTTACTTCCTTTTATTTTTACTTCCGCAAAGTTTACCGAATTCGATTACTTGTGTCATTTTATTGCCTCTAATTAAAGATCGACCATTATGTTGAATTGATTTATTTACTTATGCTAATGATTATTCTAACTAGTGCAAGATGTAGGTATATCATGGTTTTAATTACAAAATGTCTCTACTGGTGATATCGGAATACGGTAATTTACATAATAATATTGATATAAATATTTTATAAACTGGCGTGTTTGAAAAATTTACATATTTATGCAATAATACGAGTGCACGTGGGATATGTACGCATTTCGATATCATTTATTTATTTCGATTCACGTGATGATCCGGCATTTATTCCTTTATTTTTACTTATTTCTTCAAATGCGACTTCCACTAAATACGATCAATTATGATTATGAATCACTTTTATTTTCCTACATATTATTTCTGTTTTTTTTTTTTACGGTCCTGTAATCAGAAGCGCAGTGGTTTCGGAAGGTTGTCCGCTACCAGCTTCCTTCACTACAATTTTTTTTTTTTATAACATAATTTGTTTTGGCGACGGCCTCGAAAGTAGTTCCGTGTTTGATTGCTAAACTTTGCTTTCCATTTCACTACATGCTTTCCACCTATAGAATTAAATTAAATTTTATTAAGATTTCACGCCAACTAGTTTTGAAGATTGGATCGATCGAAAATACTTAGCTATTATAATCGGCATTATTAAAAAAATGGTTACGCTGAACATTTTATTTAGGAAAAAAATCTAGAGTCTTGTGATTCGAAAAGTAATTAAGTATAGAATTATCGAAAAGATATCGAAAAAAATGTAAAAAATGCAGTCAGTTTTGTAAATTTATTTTCATTTCATAAAGGGAAATAATGTGACCTAAATATAGAGAGAGATAGAGAGTAGATAAATACTAGAGAGTAGAATTTCATATTAGCGTTAGCGCGTTTCAAAATAATCTGCGGAAAAACAAACAACATGCATTATTCATTCAAATTGGTTGTTTATTTTGATAAAATATAATTAAAATTATGAACAACTGGGTAAATAGTTCTACCTGCTAAATGTGCATCCGCAGATGTTTAAATATATTATCCTTGAAAAGTCGTGTACGGTGCTGTAAATGCGCAATTTAAGGTGGTTATATGCACTCGCACAAATTAGAGTGAAGCCTTCAACTTTATGTAATGAATACTTCAGTAATGTTTTTGAACCAGATTTTATTATATCTAACACTAGTTTAAGAGCTAGAGCAATTTGTACAAAACTCGTTTACAAAATAAACACGACCAGTGAATATAGGGGTGTCAGGAGTTAAAGACAGCGATAATCAATTTTTGAATGCAATTTCTCAGATTTTATTTCGTACTAGCTTTCCGGCTGCGGTTTCACCCGCTGTAAGTACCTATATGAGTTTATGGAAAAGTGAAAAGTAACCTATAGTCCTCTTTTCCAGGATCTAAGCTTAATGATATCAAGTTTCATGTTGATCCATCCAGTGATCGAAGCGTGATTGAGTAACAAACATCCAAACTTTCGCATTTATAATATGAAGTAGGATACTATTAGTATAAAAAGATATTTGACAGCTCATAGGAGTTGTATGAAAGAAATGGATTCTAAATGGACTGTCAGATCTTCTTATAGTAACCGCAGACCTGAGTAAAATTTTTGGTTCCTTTGGGTGAACCATGCATTAAAAAAGCAAAATGTCTAGTTTATGCGGATGATTAGCAACCCTAGGTTTGGAAAATATCCAACAAACTGAGACACAACAAGGCCTTTTTCGTTTTACCTACGATATCGTAGTCGTACCTAGGTAGGTGCAGTAAGTTCAAAGGCACTCAATTTACCATAAAAATTTTCTTACTTACTTGCATTTTTTTTGTCTGGCATTCTCGCTATATATAATTTTTAAATTCTTTGTGGCAAGCCGGTCTTCTACAGATAGTTAGTACCCACCTATCACATTGACTATATTATTTATCTCATGTCTAGACGTGAATCTTTATTTATTTCGTATGCCTACTACCTTATTGACGGAAATAAGTATAATGCGTTAAGATTTATTATTTAGGTACTCATAAATTATACTTTACTTCCAGGAAGAAACTAAATGACAGAAATCTAATAAAAGTTTAATGCAAATGATGATAAAATGCGTCTACATAGTTATATTGATATCCTAGGTTAGGTACCTGTATACTCGTAGTATAATATGACGCATATAGTTGGCAGATAATAGGACTCATCATTAGACACAACGTGTGATAATAATCTATGCCCACTGTACTAGGTTGATGGTCACCTTGTAGTCTCAAGAATAAAGTCAGTTAATGTAAGTGGAACAAGGTTCATGAACATTCGTAGCCACGAACTCACGGGTGCATCAAATAATACGAGTAATTGCAGGCGGCAGAGCGACTGACCCGGCGTCACCCGGCGTCCCGCCCGCGCCCACTCGCGTCTCTTCTCATCTCACTATCAAGTTCAAGACCGCCTCGCGGTACACCAGCAGAAAAAACTACACAAATTGGGAACGGATGGTATCGATCGCTCGCATATATAAAATGTGTGTAGGTTGCGCGCGGCTCAAACAGCCGACACACGCCGCATCATGCACGCGCTCCTCGCGGTCGCCCTCGCGCTCGCGGCGCCCGCGCTCGCCGACTCGCTACCCCGCGACCGACTCGGCTACGAGAGGGAAATAGACGCCACCAGGTTCAACCAGGTGCCCAAACTGTTGGACTATGTGCTCAGTGATGAATACCTAGCTGCTCAGAAAAATAGAGCGAAACTAATCACCAAATATCGACCGGAGGAAGCGATCGCAAGCGATAACGTTGTTCTCGAGTCGAACGTGGTGAGGATCGTGCGTCCGGCGAAGAGGCGCGTCAGCGCGGAAGCTGGGGACGAGCTGGTGAGGCGGCGGAGAGGATACAACCTGGAGAACGTGAACGTGCCGGCTCGGTACCCGTACCTGCCGGTGCCGAGCTACTATCGGTTTCGCCGCTGGGGCTAGTGGCCGCGGCTGGCGCGTCGCTGGACCTCCAAATGTCAAGGCTGCGCGGACGCAGCGCGGGGTGAGCCCCGACCCCCCGAGTGCATCTCCCGTGCTAATGCGCATGCGCAAGCGCAATAAGGACTGCTAATAGTTATGTTATTTATATGAAGTGGCTGTGATCGATCGCTCAAGTTTACCGTTACATCGGCGGTGTGAAGGCTACGATTGGCAGAGTACCTACAGACAATATTATCTAGAATTTAAATAAATTTAACTTAGTTCATAAAGTGAAGGCTAAATGCTGTAGAAAAAAATTATACGATTTAATATTTTTTGTCGTGTTTCTGTGACTTAATAACTTATTTATAAACATTATTGATACTGATTACATAACTTGCTTAACCAGTCAATCAGGAAGCCTAACATGAGAATAAATTTACAATGATGGAGGTGCAAAGTTTATAAATTTGGTTGCCACCAATATATGAATCTAGTAGATCATTTAAATGCATAATAATCAGTCGGTAGCCTAGAGCTATACAAGTCGTGATTTATATGCTTGTGCGCAATGGCCGTGTACCTAATCGCATTTATACCGTAAAATATTTTTTATTTTATTTCCGCTAATAATCGTGAGGATGGGATAGTTTTAATTAGGGAAGGAAGTAATAATCAAAGCGGATACATGGTTAGAATTTTAATGGGGAAACTATTCGAGGTGGGTGCTAGACGCGGCGCGCGGTGCGCTCAAGGCGTTGCGTGCGAACGAGCAGGCTTCGCTTATAGCATATTACAGCAATTAGAGCCTATCATGTCGTAATGGGAATGGGAACAATGAAAACTAATGTATGCAGGTTTAAAATGCAGTTGGCACAATCGGTGTCACGGGGCGGCAAGGCTTGCTCCTATACTAGTTGCTCATGCAAGAATTATCGGTTGGCAATTGTCGGAGTTATGGTCGAATTGCCACAACTGTAGTTATTAGTACAATTGCACAGGACCGCGACACTATGGCTCGTATTTATAAAGCGATCTCAAGATTGAGATCAATATTAAGTATGGATTTGACAGGTCGTTTTGTACTACAATGACATTTTTGATACGAACTCAAACTCGCTGTCACACTTGAGAGCTGTTTATAAATACGGGCCTATAATGCGTGGCTCGCTTACTTCAAACCCCGAGCTATTTTTTACTACTTGATGGATTTGCTCTGACTTCGCTTGGTTTTACCGTTGCGGTCAAGTTTCAATTAACAATTTAATATGCACTTAGGTAGTAAAAAATAACTCACTATACATTCTGTAGCTAATATTTAAAAAAAGTTTATTAAGATATTGATATACCTACTTAAGTAACAATGCTGATATGATAAAGACAAGCTAGCTAAACAATAAAACTTCCGCACCTGTCCTGATTTCACCATCCAAGGTGACCGGCTCAGTCAACCGAGCTACGATTTATAACTTAGGCTCGTATTTATAAAGCGATCTCAAGATTGAGAGCAATATTGAATGCGGATTTGACAGGTAATTTTGTACTGGAATGACATTTCTGATACGAAATCAAACTCGCTGTCACTCTTGAGAGCTTATTATAAATACGGGCCATAACTTTGGTTTACTGTACCTACCTAACTTACTAGTTAGGGCTTTCAATCCCGAAACGGGATAAGTAAGTACCTATCGTCAAAAAGTGTAGATAAGTAACTAAGTACTTAATTTTGATTTATCAGGGGATTTTGTATAATATACAAGTAGGAAGATACCCGGTTAAATCATTTGATGAGACAAACTTTGAACAATGTAGAGTTTTCATCATAATTCAATTTTTATTAATTAAGTATTGAAATTTGAAACTTTGTTTGCGTAGGTACTTTAGAAAGAAAGCTTTTGGATACTAATTCCTAGCTGAGATCCACTAAATTAACTGTTTAAATTAATTTGATTTGAACTGATTAAATTAATTTAGAGGCAATAAAGCAATTTCAATATACCTATGGAAGCCGTAGTTATTACCTACTATCGGCAAAAAATCGTCTAACAATATCCAGCATTTTTTGTAATAAAACAATTTAATAGTACAAAGCGCCGAAGCTCTTCGAAACAACTCAAATTGCTACTGTTATAACCGAAAATCATACAAAAAGTTTAATGGTATTCTTAACCGAAACAGTAGAGTTTTTTATTCTTACATCATCGAATAACAAAACTTATTTGAGGTTTATCAAGTTTTTTTTTTCTTAATAATTTGAAAATTCATATATACAAGATGAAACGAAATTAAATTGCATATTATATTTAACCATAATTTTATTATTTTAGCTGTCAATGGCTCGTAAATTTCTATTTCAGAGTACACTTCAATAGTTTCAATTAAACATTATTGTTCAGACTCAATTCGTTTATAAAGCATTGAAGATGTTTTCATGATCAGAGAACGTAAGAACTTCTAGTAAAACGAGTTGTTTACTAAACCTGGTGTAAAAATAATACGCAACAAAACTTTAGGGTTGGAACCTATATACAACTGAAAAACTTGCCCCAAGAAACATAGTCAAAATATAAAAAATAATTGGCCCTCTCATACAAAATATTTAGAGCCGCTGTCTGCATTTGTATTTATCTCCATTATTTCCTTGCTGTCTCCATATTTAACCTATGTTCCTAGGGGAAAGTTTTCAGTTTCATGGGTAAGTTCACACCTTTAAGAATGATCGGCTATTTTTTTTTACTCCCTGCATTTTTATTTTTTTATGTACTGAAAATATCAGTAAAAATTAAGAATGTACTTGGTCTAAGAAAATGAACTACGAACTTAAACAACTAACAGGCAACAATATGTTCACACACTTAGATTATACCTGCTAGCTACTCGTAATATGACATTAGTAATATGTTATTCAGTTATCAAGTACGCGTATTAATTTTATCTAATTAAGAATAACAAAGAAGGTCTTTGACATACATGGCTAAGCAGTAAAGTTCAACCATGAGCCCGTATGACATTGAAGGGAAAAAGGTTGACAAAACTCACGTTTGTATGTATGTACGTACCTTACCTACGTAATTAATACAAGTGTTTTAGAGGTAAAGATAAAATGATTCGTAAAGTATTATTTTCATATACTTAATTCTAATATTACTTTCAAAATTGAAACTTTAAAAAATTACTCCAAGTTTAGTAAAATACAAATGATCATATTTATATGAACGATCGTTTTAATTCGCCAGTTTCAAGCGATCGTATTTTTTAAAGACAAGTATACCTAATCTCATGAGATTCATTTTCACAGTTAATTTTTAAACAAGCTTTCTACGCACATACAAAAATCTGTTCGAAGCTAATTCTTGAACAATATACCTATATTTATTGGTAGGTACATGCCGTACCTACATGTAGTCGAATATTCGACTGTTTTCCAATACAGCTGTCAAACTTGTACCCGCGCCGTCACCCGTCATGCGCCGTTACCCGTTACCTGCCTGTGAAATGACTGATTATTTTACTGACAGCTGACCCACTGACACCTAATTGTCTTATGTATGTGCATATTATACCGCTACGTACATCTTAACTTAACGATGGTGATACAGCAGCTGTCTATCAATCAATACTAAGAGGGTACCTAATGCAAAACTTTCGGTGTGGCATCATCTACTTTAGCTATGTTTCTGATAAACTTTAGTTACCTTCATGACTTTGGAAAACGCACCAAAATAAATATTGTTTTACAGTTTGACTGTGGTAGGTATTTGAAAAGATTCATTTTAGTTTATAACAGTTTTTCTTTTGTACGGGTTGAGTTATTTCAAGATATTTTTAATTATATACGTCTGCGTATCTGCAAGTTTTTAGACCGAACTTTTGTTTTTATTCAGTACCTTTCCTAGAATACAAAATAAATGCTTCCAATGATAGTGTGGCTTCTGTGCTTAAAGTACATACGTGACGATGCACTCGTATATAAAATTACTCGACTTCATACATGAGAAGAAACACTATCTATGGAATTCTGTTAAACTATTCCAAATATGCGACTTACAAATAATTAGTAAGAGCACAGTTTATTGGCAATCTCTAGCACGCCGCCGCCTGTGCAAATAGAACTCACCAGTCACCACTAGGCAAAGAAAGCGGCGCCCTCGTCGCCTCGATCGACTCATTACAGAACATTTGGGTAAATGGTTTACTAGGTGCCTTCAATCATACGTTTTATTAGCCCCCAATATCTGCAGCCTATTTACCGACGACGGTCTCAATATTCCACAATGTTGTATAGTTTATCGTAAAAAGGATATTCCTGTATATTCCTAAGCCGGCCACTTCTATTTAAGAAGCTTAGTCTAATTTTTTATCTCGTTAAAGTCAGGATAGATATAAACTTAATCGATCAATCATTTGCAAAAGCGAATGGTGTGTGTCGATTTAAAATTAATTCCAACTCTACATCAATGCAGAGAGCATAAATACAATTCAAATAGAAAATAAGACTTAATCAAAAACGTATTGAAGGCACCGGTAATGAGGTGGAAGACCGAAGTAACAAGTCAAAAGGGTATATAAAACAAATTGGTTCAAATTCGACTGCAACACACTAATCGACTCTATACCGAGCCACATACGTGATCTAGTTATTGAGGCTTTTGGTAGTTACACGTGCACTTGGAACCCACCCAACTATGATAGCTTGTCTAAAGTAATTGCCCATTTTCGGTCGGTTACATGGTCTTGATAGCTAATGATAAGGTCTTGCATTTTTTTTAGCTAGAAATAAATGCAGTGACACAAATATTTTATGATTCTATAATAAAAGTGTTGTAGGTATCCTATCGTAGTGTCAAGATATTGAACCACATTTGACATTTATTCCTATGCTGATATATTTTTACTATGAGTTGAGAGCTGTCAAATAATGTGACCTATTACGATATCGCTATATCGCTATACTATACGTACCTAACTGCGCATGGTAGTGTGGGAGTGACAGGAATATTTTTATAATTCTGTCTGTGATAAAAGTGTTGTACCCTGAGCTTATTTTATTAAAAAGCTGTGAACGCGTATGTAACTGCGCACCCCAGTGTGGGAAGGTTATTTATTTATAGGACGCGACAAGCTTGCAAAATCGACTTTGTGCGCAGCATTTCTTCCTTACACGAGGAAATATACTTACTTATTTACTTCTGAAAACTCTTTTCGAATCTGGCGCCGAGGACGTGTTATTATCTACTTGTTACATACAAATAATAAATTGTACGGTTCTTCTGAAGAACCGCTGAATTTTTCAACGCCATTCGCTTCCACAAAATCAAAATGCCGAACACAACCGCGTATTAACTTTTTATGTTGTTCTAAGTTATCGTGTTTTCGTCTGGTTTTCACACGGTTCATAAATACTTTTTATAGAGACTTGAGATTTTTTGCGTATTTATTAAATCTTGAATCTAAATATACAAATAACAAAAAATATAGGTTAATGTCAATGAAAACATCTAGATTCATGTATTTCATTAGATATTTAGGGGAAATAGCACCGAGGTTGTATAATAAAATTAAGGCTTGTTATATTTACATACTCATACTCATAATATTTACTCCTCATGTATATCTTTAGAATCTAATTTACATATTATGTACGATATGTTAAAAAAATATGCCAAAATATTCAGTGAGCATAGGTCACAAAAATACAAGTGCTTATTATACAACAGCCTTCGTTTAATGTTTATTGGCAAATATTACACAAATAAAACAATAATTGTGTGAACAATAATCCGAGACATCATTCCAATTAATGTCCTATGGAAACAAGTTATTTATATCAGGCCCTTTGACTACTTATTGATCATTTTCCTTCTTTCCCGGAATACGAATCAAAACAGTCCTATGAAGATCAATGACGTGATTGAAATAAGGACTAAGGATCCTTATCTTTTAACAAAATAGGATATCATATCTTTGACAATTCTTACTTAATATTTTTACAAATACACACTGCCTTTGTGATTGTGTCCGTACCATGTTCTTTGATTTATATGTCCTGATCAAAGATGATGACACCATAATGCTTACGAAAGGCAGTTGCATCAAAAGTTGCCTACATTTTTTTTACACTGAAAAACAGTCTATGCTATTTACTACCTCGAAAAAGATTTTTCACAAATTTTCCAAGCTTTACGTCATTTTAAAACTTTTACTGATAATGATAGAGCTTCTCCTAAAAAATCTGTAAAAAAAGATGGAAATTTGTACTCCCAATATTTAAATTTAAGCAAGGGTCGTCTTCGGCGTTTATTTTAGGTGTGTCTGCTGTGATCGAGCACTTACATTTATTTTTGCCGCCACCGCGCCGCTCGAACCCCGTGTCTAATTTCCAAAAGCCCACAATTTTACCGCAGGCGACATCCAGGGCCAAATTTAGAAAAATAAAAATCACTGTAAGCTTTCTGATCTCGCGAAGTACCGCACAAAGTATAAAAGAAAGTTTGACTTACTTACACAATGACCTTTTCATAAAAGTAACAACCTATTTTTTGTTCCTGGATTCGCCACTGTGCCGCCGCAGCGTCTGTCGCTACAAGATGTTTATTAAATAGGCCAGGCATGGCGATATTAAAATGTTTTCGTACGTCGCCCCCAAATGAAGCCCAGCTTGTCAATCAATGGCCACAACAAGCTATTTATTAATTAGATATTGTGATAATAATAAATAATCATTTCCGATGATTCAATTTATTTTTAGTCAATCTTTGATTGCTTTCGAAATAGATAGGTACATAAATATTTACCAATATGAAAGAAAGTTCAAAAGAAAGTTATCGTTAAACTCACATAAAACTTGCCAATACTGTGAAGAAAGTTGTTCGAAAATAATAATTTATAGCTTGACTTTACTTTTAGTATCGCGAATATGGGTACGTCGTAAATTCAAAATTTCACAAGTTAAATAACCAAAGAAGGTCTGCATACTTTATAAAACAAAGGAAATCTTTTATGCCTTCGAAAAAAAAAGAACATACACGGAGAACCAATCAAAAAAGAGCAACAGTCGTCCAAAACCTGCTACTTTTATGTAGGATTGCATAAGGCATTGCATTTGGGTGCATGCCTCTTCTGGACCCAAGGGTCAATGACCGGTCGACCCTGATTTTTTGCACACATTTTTCTTCCAATTCAAGAGACGTAGTAAATTTAAATGTCTATCTTATAATTAGTGTGTCGGGTCATCCGGCATGACACAGAACCTGATTTAAGATGATAAAAAGCAATTTAATTGCTACATTCCCTTACTTATTGCTCAGTACTCACAGATACAAAAAACCCATGGGGAGTTACCGCATATTAAAATGAATTAAACATAAAATCAATAAAACTGTTAAGTTATGTCTGTGGTTATGTGTGATCCAGGGTTTTAACTAGAAAAATATTCAATAAAACATTTATTGAAACGCATACAAATTATGCATAAATAAAATATGTATGGGCTACGTTAACTCAAATTATGTATTATCGACCGATTATAACTAGCTATAGCAAGACTAGACGCAGTGATGTTAAATATGTATGACGAAGGGAGGGAGTGATACTCATTTCTGTTTCTATGGGAACTGACTGATAGAAAACAATGCACATGATTCTATAGTATTTAGAGCAATCGCTTAACACCACGCCTATATTATACAATCTGTGATCGTAACAATAGGTGACAAGGCTTTTTGTTGTAAACTATAAATCACACCTCCATGATGTGCTGGGATGGGAGAGAAAATGTACCAACACCGTTTTTCTTGAATTCTGATAGGAACACCTCTAGAACCCTAGTAGAGTAGAGGTACAAAACAAACTTTAAACGAAAGACTATCGATACTACAGAGACTTTTCCTAGAGCATTATATGCAAATGAGTGAAAGCTTTAGAAAGTTTAACACCTAATTTAAAACAAAAAGCTTTTAAAGGCCAAGTCCGAGAGAGCGGCTCCAACACCCACTTACTTAATACTTCCATCATGATTGCTATTATTAATTCCTGATTGATTTATATCGGGCTAATAAGTAGGTAAATATTTTCTTAATAGGTCGTAGGTCGGAGGTGTATGTATAGGTCAGAGGTGACAGTGTAAGAGAAGAAGTGGAGCAAGCTCACCCAGAAGAAAGTATGTTCATTTCACTCAAACTTTGTCGAGATTTGGTTAGCGTATTAGTTTGTAAGTTCATCTCTTTGCTGTGCTCATTAAGGCTTATACACAGATTCCGCCGGCTTGCCCGGTGACCAGACCAGCGGCACTGTGTGTAATAGACTTTATGAATGATATGATAACTGATTTTTTAGGCAAGCAAAACTACACACAAGAAAATGAATTAAATGCAGTTCACTTCTTATTCCCACAGAAAGACGTATGAAATATGGGTGGAACTCAGAGAGGTGCTCTAAATCAGAGGTTAGGTTATGCTAGTCCACTGATAGAGACACCAGTAAGTAGGTATAGAGTTCGAAACAACTTGATCTATGATCGTGCCAAGCGCCTGCTGCAGTATAAAGCGCAACTTTGAACATACTTGCCAGTAGTCAACGCCGCTACAACGTGGAAGTCAGGAACGTGATATTTATAATAGTCGCTTATGTCTTTGAACCTATGTGTAAGGGACAGCGTCCCGCAAACTGATAGGGGTTGCTCAATCAATCAAACTGAACAACTATCACCGGGATTTTTTTTCAGGAAATGAAAAAAAAATTTGCCTTTTCATACAAAGTGACCGCATCGAACCGACAATTTGTATGGAAAAGCAATTATTTTTTTCATTTCCTGAAAAAAAAATCTGGTGATAGTTGTTCAGTTTCGTTGACTGAGCAACCCCTATAAGTTTGCGGGACGCTGTCCCTTACACCCCGTATAGTATCGATCTTTCGTTTTTCGCTCTAGTGATTCGTCCTATTCAGTTCTGTAGATCAACCGTGAATAAAATTGCTCTACCGTTGGTCGACCTCAAGCATTGCAATCGGTATACAGTATCTAGGTACTTTAACGTATTTGAAAAACTAAGTGCGCACTTTCTTTAAACTTTTATAGTTTTAATATTTAATTCAAATACCTATATTTGATCATATTTTCAAATTGATTACTGTAAATGAAAATAATTAAAGCTAATGATCACTTTGCTTAACATCATTTAAAGATGCAATTAAAACAAACAATTTACAAAAAAAAATGTATACGCTATCCTTAGATTTTATCCTTATTCTTAGATCTAGGATCTTGTAGATAAAATAACTAAGTACTAAAGGTAGTACACCCCATCTTTACTACAATACTAAAAAAGTTAGACAGCAAACTGTGTAAATAAAAAGAAAAGTTCTCACACACGAGGCAACCTTTAGAAGTTCATGTAATAAATAAGAACTAAAAAGGTGGTATATGTGAGAGTCCCACTAGTAATAGAACATCTAGACCGTTAATCTTAACTAGAAAGCTCGAAATTTACGACCAGCAACCATTAGTAACATTTAAAACCAAAATCTAGTTTCATTGAACCTAATAGTAATTAAGAAGACTTGATAAATCAAACGCAAGGATTATAAGGGAGCTAATGCTGAAAACTACTTACTATTAAAGAAAAAAAAATGAGATAATTGTGTAAATTTTCAAGACTTAAGGGGATCCCTGGTGCACGCCAGCGCCCTCATCAGTAAAAAATGATTACTCACTGAAAACGCAATTCATCAAAAATCCGTTAAACCAGATTAAAGAATAGGTACTGAAGTTTGTTTTAAGCACCATAAATTCATGATTCAGTGTATACAGCAGTTACAGATACCAAAAGTGCTAAAAGTGGCCGTTTTTCGCAAATTTTTCTTCTGTTACTGCCAGGAAGTATGAATTGCAACTCGGAGAATAACCATAATTACCTATCTAAACTAATCAAGTCTTGATTGTAAGGAACCTTAATTCTGACTCAGCTAGGTGTTTATTATAATTCATATATATATATAATTTATTATAACAATAGTTAACCGTAATAGCCATAATTTCTGCAGCCATTATAAACTAAATTAATATTAATTATATCTTTCGCTTCCAAGCCTTTCAAGGGCGAAAAGGAAACCCCTAATACAGATATTAATGTTGGTAGAAACTTCCTTTGCGGTGAAATGAATTACCTGAGAATATTCTTTGCAACAAATTTTAAAGAAATT